>CAJHNH020001202.1:162500-177500 GCA_905116865.2 Candidula unifasciata
CACGGCGGCATCACAATCCCCTATAACGCTCTGTTTAGAGATAACTAAAAAAAAAAAATTAAACGGAAATTGCATTTATGAACAAAACTTTGGAACCTTTAATAATATCCTACCTCAAACAGGGGAAATCCACAGGTCACGGTGTAGTCTAATATTTCAGGGGTGGTAGACAGGCTGCATACAGTCGTGGGATCTAGGCTGCATACAGTCGTGGGACCTAGGCTGCATACAGTCGTGGGACCTAGGCTGCATACAGTCGTGGGACCTAGGCTGCATACAGTCGTGGGACCTAGGCTGCATACAGTCGTGGGACCTAGGCTGCATACAGTCGTGGGACCTAGGCTGCATACAGTCGTGGGACCTAGGCTGCCTACAGTCGTGGGACCTAGGCTGCCTACAGTCGTGGGACCTAGGCTGCATACAGTCGTGGGACCTAGGCTGCATACAGTCGTGGGATCTAGGCTGCATACAGTCGTGGGATCTAGGCTGCATACAGTCGTGGGATCTAGGCTGCCTACAGTCGTGGGACCTAGGCTGCATACAGTCGTGGGACCTAGGCTGCATACAGTCGTGGGACCTAGGCTGCATACAGTCGTGGGACCTAGGCTGCATACAGTCGTGGGACCTAGGCTGCATACAGTCGTGGGACCTAGGCTGCATACAGTCGTGGGACCTAGGCTGCATACAGTCGTGGGACCTAGGCTGCTTGTAGTCGTGGGACCTAGGCTGCTTGTAGTCGTGGGACCTAGGCTGTCTGCTCTCGTGGGACGTAGGTGGTTTAGATTTAGGGTTAGTTCTAGATGTTTTGGGGTCGTTACAAGAAACAGAAAGCCGGGAAACCCAGTCTTACCACCCTCTAAAATGTTGAACTGTCCCTTGACGTCATTTGGGGCAATATAACAATAAAGAATCCGGGACCCTATTATAGGGAAAATAAGAATAGACCCACTGCCTACTCAAAAGCATGTCGTAAGAGTCGACTAGCTGGGAACTTTCTTTGAAGTCGGAGTGCATCTGCCTAAGAGGCAAGGAACCAACAGTCTGCATACAAATTAGTCAGATCTGTCAAACGGATGCACACACAACACTCAGGTTCTGGAACAGGACTACAGTCCAGAAGTGAACGAACAACCAGAACTTTCCGCCGGAGTTTACAGCTGGTGAACGTGAAAAGGAAGAAGATTAACAAAGAACCAAAAGTTCAAATAGGAATCCATTGAGGTCCCTGCTGATAGTGTGGCCCTACGGGGTAGCCTATTTAGCTGGTGTCTCATTCCAGAACGGCCTGGTATGTTTTCTTGCTGACACCTTCTCTACAATGGTGGCCAGAACTTGGCAACATCTGGCAAGATTGTCGGGAAAAGAGCAAGAGGAAAGCAAGGAGATAAATATCACAATGGTCTGGCCACACGGATGGGGAAGACACAAACATTGGCCTGATCCGTGATTCTAGCAATCCTACGATACATATATTTTTTAACTGAGGCTTCGGAGATGTGGTTTTACAGAAGAATTCGTTAAATTCCTTGACATCCATAAAGAGTAACCCAGGTGTTTTGGAAGAGGCGAGTGCACGAGGACAGCTCATCACAAACATTGAGTCACTCATTATTTTGTTTTTGCTTTTGGTCATGTTATGAGATAAGGGAAAGTGAAGCTTGTTGTGACCACTGGAAAGATCAATGGATAGAGAGACAGGGGAAGACAAAGTGAGATTATTCTTGGGAAGATCTGTGGGAAAAGAGACAGAGGAAGTCATATTCTTGACAACTTTGTGTTACGGCATGAAGGGTTGTCAAAACATGACCTGATGACACACGAAGTTACGGATTGCAGCCTGCGGACAGGTATGATCGCTCACACTAATCGGTAAGGCACTCGATAATGATAATGAACCACCATCTGCCATATGGTGCTACACTTTATAGACCTGGATGACGTCAATATCCCGTGGGCTGAAGTAAATAAATACAAGAGTGAGTAAATGAACCACACAATTAATCCATAAGTAGTTGGGGCAGAGGGAAACCGTTATGATCTAGCGACCGGTGCTCGCTTGCGGATCCGGAAGTCGTGAGTTCGAATTCCATCAAAGCTGGACTTTTTTCTTTCAAAAATGACCTCCTCTCCCAGCTCGACTCAGCCTTAATTGGGCACCAGGAAAAGTTCTGGGAGGTGAAAGAGGCTTGTGTTAAAATCCCCCCCCCCCCGCCTATGATTGCTGATTGGTCTATAAAACAAGGTCTAGTCCTGTATGCCTAATATGCTCGAAGGCATGAAAAAAGGTATTTTCACTTTAGTTGGGGCAGACGAGGTCGCATTCCGGTCAGCGACACCCAGGGGGCAGCAACTACCAACTGTCACCGACAACAGAAAGTCGCAGGGAAAACATTGCGATTTTATCTACCCAAAATACAAGGTTAATTTGTATAGTCTGGCCAATGATAGGCTGGTCACCTTGCCGGCATGTGGTCAGATAAGAAACAAGTCTGCTGTCTGTACCAGATTAAAGAGCTGGCGGTCACTCGTGGTCCATTGTCGGACACTGAAACTTGTCTCGTGTGGCGACAGAGAGTTTGACGAGAGTACTGGAATCTTGCGTTGGACATAGTTTTCGTTTCGGCAGTTATCGAGGTTCGCATTTTTTAGCACGGTGTTTTGTGAAGCTGGTCACGTGATGAATTACTAAAATAATTAATTAACCAATCGCTGAGATAGCCAAAATATCAGCTAGACAATAATCAGTTAGATAATTCACTGACCAATCACAGTCGCCCAACAAACTAATAAGTTGACCAGTTAATTGACAAATTAACTAACAAATTAATTAATCAGTCGTCTCATTCTATCTTTTTCTTCTTGATCAAACAATGTATGCGTCTATTTCAATATGGGTCACAAACAGGAAGCATTGATAGATCTTCATAACAAGAAATAGAAATATAAAAGGACGCACTAGACAATATAAAAATCAAAAGCAGTAGATATTCCGGAAATCACCTGTCATCTCAAAATAACGACAGGGGCCCGCTGCAGAAACACGTCTACTAAGACTCATGAAAAATTAGGCACCCGCAGGAAAATGTGCCTTCATTAGCAATATTTGTCGTAAAGCTTAAACTCACAGTATTGGAATGCGGACATAATTTGTCTCAAACCACTGTAAAAGCACCTTAGGTTGCAGAAAGGATTAACAAAGCGTAGATTGAATAATAAACCCCAGCAGAAAGTTTTGGTTGTTGTCGCTTTATGATTGTGGTCTTGTTATAGAAACTTAAGTTTTGCGTGCACATCTGGGTTACACATCTGGATTACTTGTATGCAAACTGTTGGTTCCTCTTCTCTCTGACAGATACACTCCGACTTCGAAGAAAACCCCCAGCTATCGGCTTTTACATGTTTGTTGATGGTGGGGGTGGGGGGGGGGGGGGCAGTAAATAATAACCCCCTCCCCCCACCCCTTTAAAAAAAAAGTTCCAGAACCCACACGGGGAAACCAGACAGCTAAAAAAAAAAAAAAACTAACCAACCAACCAACTAACAAGCAATCCAACTAGCTAACTAGCCAACTAATAAGCAATCTAATCAGCCAAATCAGTTGAGCCAAATCAGTTGAGCCAAATCAGTTGAGCCAAATCAGTTGAGCCAAATCAGTTGAGCCAAATCAGTGGGAATTCAACTAAGTCTACAGTATATTATTTTTGTTCCCCTTATATTTCCTTGCTGGAGTTTATCATTACTCAGTTGTCACCCTATCGTGGGTTACCCAATTCTGCCCCCAAATGTAGTCACAATAGATTATCCCCAACCCACCAACAGTCTGCAAAGGTACCCTCGATCAATACACTCCGTGACAAGTTGAGTAAGTTAATATTGATCCACTTCTTTCGTTCCTGATTCCGTGTTTTCACCGACAGCAGCCGACCTCGCCATTCTTACAGATATCATTAGTTTTAGGGATTAAACAGCTCTACAAGGGCCAGATTTAAGAGCCCAGTCTTTGGTCCGGTCCAATATTTGACCGGTTTCTGGGGCTCTGGAATTGTCCGTGGTCAAATGCAGAGGTCTATGGTCAAATGAGTGACCTGTAGAATGGGTGAAATCGTTGGGATGTCCACGAGTGAATAAATAGTATACCTTGATTTTGAAAGCAGCAAAACGGATATATGGGTAATTATTCCTCGTCCTCGTCATCGTCATCATCATTATCATCTTCATCATACATCATCATGATCGCAATCATTATCAATAGCATTGACATCATCATCATCATCATTAGCATTGACATCATCATCATCATTATCATCTTCGTCATTCAGTGTCATCATTATAATCATCATCATTAGATTTGACATCATCATCATCATTATCATCTTCGTCATTCAGTGTCATCATTATAATCATCATCATTAGATTTGACATCATCATCATCGTTATCATCTTCGTCATTCAGTGTCATCATTATAATCATCATCATTAGATTTGACATCATCATCATCATTAGCATTGACATTATCATCATCATCATCATTTGCATTGACATCATCATCCACATCATCATCATTGTTGTCATCCTCAAAATCACCCTTTTCATCATCTTGATTATAATCATCATAATTTTTCCCTGGTCTCTGGGTAGTTAGATCGGACGCCCGTGTATATTTTTGCACACGTAAAAAAAAATACCTTGGCAGTTGGAAATCGAAAAAAAGTAGCCTGACGGCGTTGCCTGGGCAAAATTTAGAGTTAAAAATCTAACCAAAATATTTCAGGATCCTCGCCGGTGCAACGGAGTTCGTGCACCGCGCTGAGATACTTCACTCAGGCTTGAGTTAGAAGTAGAACGGAGCACTTATGGGTTACACCGTGTTCCATGATGTTGATCCATTGAATAAACAAATGAAGAGATGTAAGTTTGTTTGCTTGAGGTGTGTCTTAGAAATTGTGTTAGAGATACGTCTTTACCATGTTTGCTTGTACGTTTGGGTCTGCCTGTTTGTCTGTTTGTTCGTTTGTCCTATCGGTACTGATACCTGAAGGTTTAATCCCACATGAGACTTGAAGAGTCACATCCAGGATAGCAGACCAACATGGGAAATTCCAGATAACCTGTTAAATCTCATGAGAAATTATTAGAGCACCGCAGTGGCCGGACTAATCCCTTTCCTAGTAGTATCCTGTAAGAATGGATGATTAAGATGTATGTTTGTATGATTAAGATGCATGTTTGTATGTGTAAGATGTATGTTTGTATGTTTAAGATGTATGTCTGTATGCTTAAGATGCATGTTTGTATGTGTAAGATGTATGTTTGTATGTTTAAGATGTATGTTTGTATGTTTAAAATGTATGTTTGTATGTTTAAGATGTATGTTTGTATGTTTTGCATGTTTAAGATGTATGTTTGTATGTTTAAGATGTATGTTTATATGTTTAAGATGTATGTTTGTATTTTTGTGTGCTTGTATGTTTAGGATGTGTTTGTGTGTGTTTAAGATGTGTATATATATATATTTTTTTTTTAAACTTATCTTTAAAATGTTGAGATGTACGTTTTAAATCTATTTTTGTAGATTTCAGATATATGTTGATAGATTTGAGGATTTACGTGTGCATGTCTGGGATGGACGTTTGAATGTTTGATGGAGTTTAGTCTGTGACTTTGGTTTCAGGGAACCGATTCTTCTGTTTCTTCATCTTTCCTTTATCGAGCATCGACCCTCAGCCAACTCACGCCAAATCGTCATTTTCTTTGCTATCGCTTGCAGCTCAGCCGATGCCCTCCCTATATTTTTGACTTTGCTCGCTAGCTCTCATCTCTATGAGTGTATTGTGTGTGTGTGTGTGTGTGTGTGTGTGTGTGTGTGGGAGGAGGAGGGGGGGTGTGCTTTTATGTCTTTACCTCTGTGGGTTCCAGTGCAAGGATATTCTAGTAATTTTATTATCAGGGTTTCTCAAAGTGTGTCCTATTCAACGCCAGCGTTTCTTCTTCACCTCTCGTGCTCAGTTCTGTCACGAAGCTCAACTTAAGTGCTCATTCACTCTATCCGGGACAGTTAACAGTTAATGAATGCTTCTAGTTTATAAGTAATAGATTTACTGATAGCCATATAAAAAAAAAAAAAGACGAAATATTACTCCAAAGCTCTCCTCTCAGCAGAAATCAAACACACACAATTTCTGCCCCATGTACACCTTCCTAGCGAAGACGGCAAATGATTGCTAACTATTATACTTTCTCCACAGTCGTCTCGCTGGTCAAAGCAGCGTAGGGATATTTGCAGTGTTTGTACAGGTCATAAGAGCGGAGGGATATTTGTAGAGTGTTTGTATTTGGTGTTAGGAGAAAGCTTTTAATCTATTGACAGAAAATCCACGATCCATCCAAATCTGTGACCCCGATCGGGCCCAATTAAAGAATGTTGACTTAATGTCTGATCTGTATAGTGGTCGACAGAGGTCATCTTAATGCGATCACTGGAAGAAGGAGCCAGTTAATCTGTCGACATGGTTGTGTGGCTTCACTGACCCGATTAGCGGCTTGTTACCCTGGCCGTTAGTGGAGACCTGTGGTATACTTGTTCTAGTCAGTTTCCAAAGTCGTGGCCTCAAACTCCTATTCGGATCAACACGAAGTTTTGTGTGTGTAATTGGCCTTCAATTCCCCATATGCTTATGGTTTTATGATTTACTATTGCACAGATGCTGCTGTTTTCCTAAAGCGGCAGATCTTTGATGTTTGCTTGTTTGACAAATAGCTTATTTATCCTACAAATAAAAGATGGTTTGGAAATCATTTCACGTTTACAGCTAAGCGGGGGGGGGGGGGGGGGGGGGGGGGGGGGGGGGGGGGGGGTTATTTTAATAGCTTATCCCGCATACATAAAAAATTCAAAACTTACGCGAGGCTATTGCTAGAGATTACCACCTGAAAGAGAAAAGCTAATGACAAAATGACAATCTGATAGTTTGACAAGTTCTACCTACTTAGTTAATTAATGAGGCATTTTGATTGTTTGCTTTGAATCGTTTTTTTTTTTTTTTTTTTTCATTTACCACAAGAAACGACAAATGATAACGAGATGTTTATTTACAGATTTAATTAAAAAAAATTCTAAGCACATGTTCATGAACAGTTTGGGTGTCACATTTCTACAGCTGACACCGAACGGTTACTGAGTTACAGATTTTTGCGTGCACAATTTTTGGAATAGACTAAAGTTGTCGTTACTCGAGGGTATAACATTACCACAGTCGGGTCTCCCCATATACAACTGCTCCGTATCTTTTCCAGTGGAATCTGCCTCATAGGCGACAAACAACGACAGAAATGACTAATATAAACTTTTACCGAGCTAACAAAAATTCTTTAGTATATTTTCAGGAAGATGAAAATAACGGAAACCATCAAAGGTCACCTGACGCTCTGAAGCAGATAGCTGAGGGCATTACACCAAAGGGAACCAGCACTCGGGGATTCCAGTCTTTTTTTACGCCACCCTACCCCCACACCACAAGTATTTAAGCAAGTCTTATTTCTTATTGTGACGAGCCTGGTTGTCCTGAAAAGGACCAGTGTAAGTTAACGGTGGTTCGTGGTGTTTGGCTTTCCCCCCCGGCTTCACAGAGCGGTAACCCAGCCTGGCAATAGGGCACCAGCGCAGCGACCAGCACCAGTTAAACCAAGCACCAGCAACAACCAGCTAAAACCCACAGAAACAGAAGCTAAGAGAGCTGGACCAGACCAGACCCAGAACCCCAAGTACCACACCGGACTTAGGAAGACAACGAACAAGAATATCACGTGTGACTTCACACAACAACGAATGGGAAACCAAATAAGACAGCCAAGGAACCTTCCTTCATATAGCAGGCCCAAGGGCGGCTGACAAAGGATCAAGTTTGGAATTTGTGTTTCCCAAATTGGAATTGGAATTGCCAGTGAAAATCACACAGTCGGGTCTCCCCATAAATAACAACTTAGTTTCTGTGCCAGTGGAAATCACACTAAATTTTCTTCACTGTCTCTTCTGAAAACTAGTGAAAAACTTTTGAGTCCTTGCAAATGCATTACCGCTGTAAGATGTGCCAATACCAACGGTCTCACACCAAAACAGCAAGAACCGTCATTGCCTGAGGTATACTATCACACCTGTATACATGCTCTGCACTAGCAGACTCGGCATGTACTTGTTCAACTGCATTAGCAGCAGCAGCAGCAGCAGCAGTAGCAGTAGTAGCAGCAGCAGCAACAACAACAGTAATAGTAGTAGAAGCATTATTAATGGCTGACTGATTCTAGAAGTGGTAGTTATGGTCATGGTGGATAGCGCTGGAGGCAATAGTAGTATCAGTTGCTGTTTGTTCTTATTCTTCTTACTTGTCTTATTTTATGACACATACGATTTATAGGACTACCATAGTGAAAGCGGTGACCCGATAACTGAACGTGTAAACTCACAACTAGATTGTGAACAAGCTACCACTACAATTGAACGCAAGTACTTAGCGACATCTCACACAAGACCACATATCTATGGCGTCCAGAATCCAACAGTAAATATTTCCGAAGTCCTACCAACATTCGTAAATCGCTTCAGCAACGAAATTATGGCACCGCGACTTGATTGCTCCATGGCGATTATCAACGAAGCCGATATGAATTTAAACGATTGGGTCCTTAATTCAAATTTCTCCTGTCGATATTTCAGGGGCTTCACTAACGCCCAGCTATCATGGAACCATTTACCAGAAAGGTTTCAGGAAAATTGCTGGAAGGATTCTTCAATGTTTTCTGACCTCGGATCAATCTGGCACATCGTCTGTCTCATAATGGGGTTTTGTGAAATCTGCTGCCAGATTTTTCTGCATTAACCAGTCATTAAAAAAATTTATTTTTTTTTTTAACTCTTTGTACGCCATACGTCACTTTAAATACAGTGTTACTTGAGTGAGAGGTTTGGTAAGGGAGTGAGTTAGTAAAGGAAGGAATGCATGATTGAATGGGTAAGTGTGTGAGTAAATTGCTTGAATGGGTGAGTGAATGAATGAGTGAATGGGTGAGTAAATGAACCAGTGAGTGAGTGAGTGAGTTAATGAGTGTATGAATGAGTGAATGAGTGAGTACATGTGTGTGAGAGTGAATTGGTGAATGAGTGAAAGAGTATATAGGTCAGTGAATGGGTGAGTGAGGAGTAAACGAATGGTTGGGTGCGCTAGAGAGTTAATGTGTGAGTGGGTAAGCGAGTGAGTGAATGAGTGAACGAGTAAGTGAGTGTGTCGGGGTGGGAGGAGGCGAGGGGTTGTGAGTGAGTGAGAGGTTTGGTTTGGTATAGACAACGGATCAAAATCATGGCACAAGGATAGTTACCCGTAAGTGATTATTTCTACTTCTACCTCAAGCCTGAGCCCAAATAATCTCAGCTCAGTGCACGAACTCGGTTGCACTGACAAGGATCCTGACATATTTTAGGTAGATTTCAAACTCCACATTTTGCCACCGCCTTTTTTTTTACGTGCGCTACAATGCAGGCGACCGGCCGATCTTACTACCCAAAGACCAGGTGACATTTCTAGAAGTCCACGAGAAAGAAATCCCAGCCTTGACCGAGGCTTAAACCCGGGACCTCCAACACTACTCAGACCAAAGTGAGTGAGTGGGTCAGTCAGTAAGTGTGTAAGTGAGTGAGTGAGTGGGTGGGTGGGTGGGTGGGTGAGTGAGTGAGTGGGTGGGTGGGTGGGTGGGTGAGTGAGTTAGTGGGTGAGCCGGCGGGTGGGTGAGTGAGTGGGTGATTAAGGGAGTTAGTGGTGACTGAGTGAGTGAGTGAATGGGTGGGTGGGTGAGCGAGTGAGTTAGTGGTTGAGTGAGTGGGTGGGTGGGTGAGTGAGTGAGAAGTGATTGGGTGATTGAGTGATTGAGTGATTGAGTGAGTGTGAGTGAGTGAGTGAGTGAGTGAGTGAGTGAGTGAGTGAGTGAGTGAGTGAGTGAGTGAGTGAGTGAGTGAGTGAGTGAGTGAGTGAGTGAGTGAGTGAGTGAGTGAGTGAGTGAGTGAGTGAGTGAGTGAGTGAGTGAGTGAGTGAGTGAATGAGTGAGATGTGTACGCAAAGTTCTTTATCAAGACCAAAGTCCAGGAGAAGACGAACAATCAGAACTTTCAGCCAACATTTACAGCCTTGAAATTCGAAGAAGTAGGTGTTCTGAGCTGGAAACAAACAAGACTAAACAGCAGATTATCAGATCCCAAGTCCAACCGGCTCATAACCTGCCCAAACAGCTGTTTTCATTATTCCTAATGATAGAGAGACCTTGTCGGCCAATCTGGCAAAGATTTCCTCTGATCGGTTGATAGAACGACGGCGATTACTGGTTGCTATGACAACCAGGGTGTGGGCAGATTTTAATTAGAATATCGGCAGCTTCCGAGAATTGGTAATTTACTTCTCAAAGACTTACATAGGTTTGAATTTTTCCGATAAATTGGCTAGGATGAATGATAAAACCAGTGAATTGGTGTATTTTGCTAAAAGTGAGGGGTTTGTAGTCTGATAAATGTTCTGATATAAAGATGTGTGAATCAAATGAAAATCCCGATGGCACGGTGATTATGGCACTTGTCAGTTAAGAAACTAGAAAATTCTTCTTCTTCTTCTTTCGTTCGCATGAAATAAATTGTCTATATCTGCAAAGCCGTCTCTTGTATGAATTTCACTGTTTTTTGTAATTCACTAAGCGGCCCGTAAAGTTTGACTTCCACAAGTGTCTCTTTTGGCCAAATGTTTTGCCTGAAAGCGTTGAATATGGGACAGTCTTGAAGGATGTGATCTGTTGTTTCAGGTGCCAGTCCACAAGTACACATGGCCGATTGGCCAATCTTAAATTTGTTGTACATGTGGGAGCGAAGTCTATTGTGCCCTGTTCTAAGGCGAAGGATAATAACTTGCTCTGGTCGACTAGAAAATTGAACTGAGTCTCTTCAGTCGGAGGGTATTTGCCGGAGAGACAATGAACCAACAGTCTGCATACAAATAAGCCAGATCTGGGAAACTAGATCTGCACGCAGGACTCAAGTTTGGTGTCATTGAATGGACGTAACCACCCATACATTTTGAACTATTCGTGACTCTGTCGCCTCTAGTGGCGAGGTCATATTCAAATATCGACCCTTCCGGTGGGTATATAGTCCTTGTCTATTTACACCGTCGCATGACGGAATACATATTTCTATATGTTCTAAATCTCTTGAAATGTCTAAAT
The DNA here is from genome assembly GCA_905116865.2 of Candidula unifasciata. NCBI lineage: Eukaryota > Metazoa > Mollusca > Gastropoda > Stylommatophora > Geomitridae > Candidula > Candidula unifasciata. Next base: position 173,755 of record CAJHNH020001202.1, read on the forward strand.
TTTTAAACTTACAGTTGAAAGTTAGAGATAATTTGTGTTATTATTCGTAATCCGATGAGACGATTCACGACCTCGACGTAGGAATCGGCGCACTTCTTCTGGTAAATTGACGCTACCACTTTCCCTCTCATTCTCTGCCCGACAGCCAAGAAGAACTGACGTTCAAAACTTGGACTCTCTATTTTGAATTCTGAGAGGGCGGCTTTTGTGTCCAGGACATTTCCTAAAGCTTGGGATGATATCTCTTTGGAAGCCAGGCAGTTAATCAACAGTCCATAAAGCCAACAGCTTGAAAGCCACCAGCTTGATTGCCAAAAACTCTTATGTGCAACAGGTAGCCAGAAGACATCACCATGGGGGCCTGTTGACGACTCTGTTCAGACAGCTCGGTAGCAGCCATTGTTTCGGTGGGAGAAGTCTATATCCTGGAAGTCACCCGGAGAAGCCGGACAGTGCCCATCATTTGTGGTGACCCATTCTTGTTCATTGATCTATCAGACAGTATGACATTGTTTTTCCAAGTACAGTTCCTGAGATGCTGGGGAGCCAAACAGCCTAATGACTTTGTTCCAAACGTCCCAGTTGGTATGATGCAAGTGTTGCTGTGGACCAGACCCAGAGAAAGATAAGTTCATCATTACTCAGTTGCCTGGTTCCTGGATTCACTATTCAAGTTTATAGAACGTGAAGACAAAAATCAAAGAGTACCAGCAAGAAGAAAGACACCAAGAAAAAAAAAAAAACCCCCAACAAACAAGAAGAAAAAAAAGGAAGAAAAAGAAAATTAGAAACAAAAATAGAGGAGCCGCATAAATACATACATACTTACTTCTTGGTCTTATGACAACCCTGCACGCCAGGAAATATCCTGGGCAGTAAAGACGACCGGTGCGATGTTGACCATGTCATCACCCAACAAGTGGTCATCAATTGTTTAATACCAGAGCTATTCAACTATGTAAACACAGAGTTAAAATGTTGAAAGTGCAGATGTTCACGGGCCAGAGGCTCGAACACACTCCCAGAAAGATCTATACTACAATACAAGCGGCAATGATCCGTGGGCCACAACTCTAGACCTCCGGGGGCAACATTCGACCCGTGGTCCGCCATTTGACTAGCCCTAGTCTATACAAACAGCCACCGTGACTTGCTATTTGTTTGGCTGGTGAGTTGGTAGTTGGCTGGCTTACTGGCTGATCCGTTCGTTGGTTGGCTGACTTGTTGGTTTGTTGACAGACAGACACACAGACCGATAGAGACAGACAGACAGACAGACAGACAGACAGACAGACAGACAGACAGACAGACAGACAGACAGACAGACAGACAGACAGACAGACAGACAGACAGACAGACAGACAGACAGACAGACAGACAGACAGACACACAGACAGATAGAGACAGACAGACAGACAGACAGACAGACAGACAGACAGACAGACAGACAGACAGACAGACAGACAGACAGACAGACAGACAGACAGACACATAGACCGATACAGACAGATAGTCACATAGACCTACATAGAGAGACAGACAGACACATAGACGGATATGAGCGAAAGTGGAGGAGATAAATCACGGTAGGTTTTGGAGACTGCACAGACAGACAGATGCAAGGGAAGGATCGGCCTAGCACAACAGGCATTATTTACACTGATAAAGGTGTGATAATGACAACAGACAAAGAGACAAGGGGAGCATTTTTTGAGAGATTTATAGCCCAGACTGATCATAATTATAGGGAGTTTAGAAATTTAGTTAGATATAATCTGGCTTATATTTTAAATATTTATTTTCAGGATATCTTTAGAGTGGAAGATATAAAATAAAAATAAATGGGGGGGGGGGGGGGGGGGGGGGGGACACTGCGCACACGATGAGCGATAAAGTCTTGAGGGGGATGGCTTTTCACTTCAACCAGAGCATCAGAACAGCGTCAGTACCCAAGAATTGGGAACATAGCAACATAATTCCACTTCCAAAACCAGAAAAAGGTAATTCCAGACTCAACGGTTTCAGAATTATCACCCTACAAAAAACTGTTGGCAAGATGCTAGAGAAGATGATTGCTGTTAAACTACAAAGGTTTTTGCAAGGGAAGAGCTCCTGCCAAAGGGTTTGGGTAGTTACCGGCCACAGAAAGATACCTGGTCTAATGTAGCTACTTTTGCTGTTTATGTTTATGAGGACTTCCAGAACAGGAGACGGTTGTAGCAGCACTTGATCTTGAGGGTTCCTACAATAGAGTCAGATATGATGTTTTGATTTCTGCACTCATAGAAAATGAGGTTTGTCAGTGGTTTGTGAACTGGATAGCAGATGTCCTGCATTCACGTGTGGTTGCCCTTCGCCTGGGTACATGGACCTCAGAACAATGTAAAATTGCCCTAGGACTACCCTAGGGTTCTGAAATTTCACCGGTGCTCTTTAATGTGTATGCAAGCAAGACTGCAGAACTTGAAGCTCAAGGTGTTGGAAAAATACTGATTTTTGCTGATGTTGTTTTTTGCATAAAGACAGGAAAGAGATAGGCGACGGATAGCCCACGAGCTACAGGCAACTGTAGACAAAGTGACTGACTGGTGTGCAGAAATGGGTGCTGTCATCAACTCAGAAAAGGCACTGTTTTGTATTGCTCTCTGGACAATAGAATTGTAAGAGCTGATGTTCTAAGCCTCACAGTTAATAATAGTAACATCTAAAGTGAAAACAAACTGAGGTACTTTGTTATCACTTTCGATAGAAGCCTGCCCTTCGGAGAATCATGTGGAGGCAGTTGCGGGGAAATGCCCAAAGAAATCAATGCGCTCAGGATTATGGCAGCAATGGACATGGAACAAAAAATGTTGTTTACAATGTTCCAGCATGTGATCCTGTTGGTGATAGATTATGGACTTGGCATACTTACCATATCAAATAGTCAGCTGATGAAACTTGAACGCATACAGAATGAATCCATGCGGGTAATTCTGCGATGTACAAGAGACACCAACGTAGTATGTATGCGATATATACTTGCACTGCCTACTGTTGCAAATGGGCTCAAAGTTCTGCAAGCAAAGTCATATCTCAGAGTAGCTGCAGACAAGAAGCACCTCCTGCATGAAGCCCTGGATAGAGCTGAGGGTCACAGACTGAAAGAAGGAAGATCTTGAATCGCGCAAGCTGTAGACACAATTAGACATGTATACAGGCTTGATACATTTGAAGGAGGAGAGGAGTGGGTCAAAGTGTCCGAACAAGAATCAGACTTGTGTAGGGTTCTGGTCACTTTGAGACGTGAGTGCAGGGACTGACCAGCTGGTGCTGCAGAATCAGAAGTTCAACAAATGATTCATGACAATTCCCGCCCAAGTGATGTGATTGTCTATACAGATGGCTCTGTGGTGAGGGGTAGACGAAGTGCACGGGGGTTCACTGCAAAAGTGAATGGACGTCGCCTAGCGCAACAAAGCCTGGTATATGATATCGAAACGTCTAGTTTGAGAAGGGAGGTGGAGGCAGTCACTGCTGCCTTCCGTTGGCGTAAGAATCAGCTGTACACACATGCCAAGTAACTGACTCAGAGCATGTTAACAAAGGTAGAGACAATCGTTCAAACTGGCAAGCATCGCTTCAGAGGTCCCGGGTAGGTAGCGTCCTTTAGATATTTTCTCCAGGTTATACCGTGCCTTGGGAAACGAGCAAGCAGATAGACTGACCGGTTCTGCACCATTTGGTAGTTAACTGATGTACGACAA
>CAJHNH020001202.1:182500-300000 GCA_905116865.2 Candidula unifasciata
ATGTGGTGTTCATACACTCAGATAAACAGACTGCGATAGTGGGATGGCTAATGTAGAATAGAGGTGGTGAGTTCCAAAGGTCTGGAGATGTGAACCAGCGTCATTGCACACGGTTATAAACCATAAGTACTCTGCCACCAGTACGGATAGCAGATAAGAAACTGTCCGCCTGTGTCGCTGTCCGCACGTAACTCTGTAGCTACAACGACGTTCCTCCATTTATCCCAGAGTGTCAACTCTGGTGCCCATTTCCTAGAGGCTGGGTGAACCCCGGGAGCCGCCGGGTTTCGAACACCGACCGTGGGCTGCAGCGAGTCCCAGCTGGATTTGAAAGCGAGTCTCTTATCGACTGCGCTAACACGTCCGCCAAGTGAGTTCCATTCCATACACACACACAAATGACCCTTTAGCTAGCCAGTATAGCTTTGTGTGAGGGGGGAGGGGGGAACCTTATTTCCAAACACCAGGAGTGCATAGTGATTTAACTGACTAGTGGGAGACAAGAATTTGCTCACGATGAGAGAGACTGATGCCCCTGCAGGAAGCTGCGAAGCGTGAATGTGTTTTCTTACTTCTTGCAGTCTCTACCTTTAATATACACTTACCCACAAGACTGAAGAGTACGCCCCTTATTTAAAATTATGTGGAGATTGAACAGGGAGTATCGATTATAAAGCTTCCGGTAACCGACACTGGGTGGGGGAAAAGGGTGGAGATGGGGCGGGGGGGGGGGCACACATGTATACCTCACTGTCTTTGCTCCAGCGGTAAGTTCTGGGTGTTCGTCCACTTCAGGGTTGTTGTCTTGTTTCAGTACTTGAGTTGTGTGTGCATATCCTTTTTACAAGACCTGGTTTACATGTATGCACACTGTCGGTTTCTCGCCTCTCAGGCAGATGCCCTTGGACTTCGAAGGAATCTCCTTTAAATAGTCGCCTCTTACGACATGCTTGCTAGAGAGTCAATATGCGTAATCTCTGACCCCAACCTTCCATGCGGGCTCGGAACTAACATGGCGGAGTTTGAACAATTATTACCAGTTTGTTCCCAGAGTGAGCAGTCAGCTCGGGAGGGGAAGGGGAGGGGAGGGGTTGGGGGTGGGAGGGGGACTGAAGTCCTTTGTTGACTGAGTCGCTCAGATCACGAGGCATAATGTTTTTAAAAATTCCTGAGGGTAGTTGTGGGAGCTAAAGTGTTCACACTTTGTGACTATGGTCATCCCGATGGGGATTACGGAGCCCATGACGGGAAGGGGAATCAGGAGAATATACTCAATGCTCTCCCCCCCCCCCCCCCCCCGGGAAACAAGCATGTATCAAATGCGATTAATTATGGCTCTGCAGATATGTTGGACCAAAAAGGGCAGATTTCACAGCCTAGCTTGACAGGCATCTTTTCAAGGGAGGGTATAAAATTAAAAAAAATGAATGGTGATACAATTTGTTTCTTTCGAATTTAGATAATGTTATTAATCAATAAATCAGTTAATCAGGGGCCGTCTCCGCAGGGAAGGTTGGCTGCAATGGATCTTCAACATACTCTGTCTCTTCTCTTGGTTGTACACTCTCTCAGACTGCTGTTCGTTTATCTGTTGATGTTGTCCACCCACTTGTATCGTTGTCGATCTCTTGCTGTCCTGCCTTTTGACATTTCCCTCCAATATGATTTTAAGATTGTCTTTTTTAGTAATTAAACAATCAATATTTAAATGAACCTCTTTCACACCAGTCGATGACATGATACACGCCAGTCGATGACATGATACACGCCAGTCGATGACATGATACACGCCAGTCGACATGATACACGCCAGTCGACATGATACACACCAGTCGATGACATGATACACGCCAGTCAACATGATACACGCCAGTCGATGACATGATACACGCCAGTCGATGACATGATACACGCCAGTCGATGACATGATACACACCAGTCGATGACATGATATACGCCAGTCGATGACATGATACACACCAGTCGATGACATGATATACGCCAGTCGATGACATGATACACACCAGTCGATGACATGATACACACCAGTCGATGACATGATACACGCCAGTCGATGACATGATACACACCAGTCGATGACATGATACACGCCAGTCGATGACATGATACACGCCAGTCGATGACATGATACACACCAGTCGATGACATGATACACACCAGTCGATGACATGATACACACCAGTCGATGACATGATACACACCAGTCGATGACATGATACACGCCAGTCGATGACATGATACACACCAGTCGATGACATGATACACGCCAGTCGATGACATGATACACGCCAGTCGATGACATGATACACACCAGTCGACATGATACACGCCAGTCGACATGATACACGCCAGTCGATGACATGATACACGCCAGTCGACATGATACACGCCAGTCGACATGATACACGCCAGTCGATGACATGATACACGCCAGTCGACATGATATACGCCAGTCGATGGCATGATACACGCCAGTCGACATGATATACGCCAGTCGATGACATGATACCCGCCAGTCGATGACATGATACACGCCATTTGATGACATGATACACGCTAGTCGATGACATGATACACGCCAGTCGACATGATACACGCCAGTCGACATGATACACGCCAGTCGACATGATACACGCCAGTCGATAACATGATACACGCCAGTCGACATGATACACGCCAGTCGACATGATATACGCCAGTCGACATGATACACGCCAGTCGATGACATGATACACGCCAGTCGACGACATGATATACGCCAGTCGACATGATACACGCCAGTCGATGACATGATACACGTAAGTCGACGACATGATACACGCCAGTCGACATGATACACGCCAGTCGACATGATACACGCCAGTCGATGACATGATACACGCCAGTCGACATGATACACGCCAGTCGACATGATATACGCCAGTCGACATGATACACGCCAGTCGATGACATGATACACGCCAGTCGACGACATGATACACGCCAGTCGACATGATACACGCCAGTCGATGACATGATACACGCCAGTCGACGACATGATACACGCCAGTCGACATGATACACGCCAGTCGATGACATGATACACGCCAGTCGACATGATACACGCCAGTCGACATGATATACGCCAGTCGACATGATACACGCCAGTCGACATGATATACGCCAGTCGACATGATATACGCCAGTCGACATGATACACGCCAGTCGACATGATATACGCCAGTCGACATGATACACGCCAGTCGACATGATACACACCAGTCGACATGATATACGCCAGTCGACATGATACACGCCAGTCGTCATGATACACGCAAGTCGATGACATGATACACGCCAGTCGACGACATGATACACACCAGTCGACATGATACACGCAAGTCGATGACATGATACACACCAGTCGATGACATGATACACGCCAGTCGACATGATACACGCAAGTCGATGACATGATACACGCCAGTCGACGACATGATACACACCAGTCGACATGATACACGCAAGTCGATGACATGATACACGCCAGTCGATGACATGATACACGCCAGTCGACATGATACACGCAAGTCGATGACATGATACACACCAGTCGATGACATGATACACGCCAGTCGACATGATACACGCAAGTCGATGACATGATACACGCCAGTCGACGACATGATACACGCCAGCCGACATGATACACGCAAGTCGACATGATACACGCCAGTTGACATGATATACGCCAGTCGATGACATGATACACGCCAGTAGACGACATGATACACGCCAGTCGACGACAAGATACACTCCAGTCGACGGCATGATACACACCAGTCGACGACATGATACACGCCAGTCGACATGATATACGCCAGTCGACGACATGATACACGCCAGTCGACGACATGATACACGCTAGTCGATGACATGATACACGCCAGTCGACGACATGATACACTACTGTAGCGCTAGGCTAAAATGTTTGTTGATCAATTGGCACTCGATGGGTTAGCTCGCTAGTTAGTCGAGGCTTTAGAATCACTGCAGGCGGGTGGCCGCAAAACTGTACCCGTGGATGTCACATAAAATGTCCTTCACTGTCCAATTTGAAAACCCGAGAACAATTTGTCAGTCTAGGCTAATTCTTGAAGCTTGCACACGCAAAGTAAAATGCATAAGGTAGCTGTCAGATATTCCACCACAAACTGTCCCACACCAGAATTGCAGCTCACTGTCGGATCAAACGGTAAGCGATGTTTTACCAAATAGTCTGAGCCTGGATCAAACCTGGCATTTTGGAATTATGAAGCTGAATTCACAGCCCCTTAGTCATAAACATCGACATCACACATAAAAAAAGCCAATTGTTATTTCTTTGATTCACAATGGTTTTGATTCTCAATGGGAGCATCACGACGTCCAATAATTTAACGGCGCACCATTCACCTCCGACCTAGAGATGACAAGATGGCGGGCACAACAGGAAACAATTGTATTTGTTAATCTGCTTGAATTATTCTTTATTAGCCTCCTGTATGTTTACTATAACAGGCCATGTGTCGCTCCAGTCCACAGAAGGGACGGGAATTATTGTTTTATTTACAAGATGTCATGTTTGATCATAATGTTTAATCTCCAAAGAGTGAATCTCCAGAGTACACACAATAGCGATGCGAATATACTCATTTGTTTCAATTATTTAGATATTCTCTAAATCATAAGAGTAGATCTATTTATGTCAAAAATAGATTACCTCCCTCTCTGTGTGTCTTCCCCTCCATTGCACTGTGGGCAATAACTTTGTTTTAAGTAGTAAGAGAGATATTCTAAATGTTATACAGTTATGGAGATAATTCTTCTTCGGAATAATCTTCATGACAGACACTTGTTTCTCCTGTATCTTGGGATCGGGGTCTGGTTCCGGGGCTGTATATCCGACTTAAGTTCCCTGTTGGTAGCGCGGGGCCCTGTCGCAGGTCGAGATAAGAACCATCATTATCCTGCAACGAAGACCGCCTTTGCTGTTGGAAGCTAGAAGAGGCTGCAAAAACCGCCTCTTCCTTGTCCTCGTGTGCTGCAGCTTCCCGTTCCTCTTCATCCACGCAAATGGAGTCTTCCTGTTCGTCCTCATCAACGGAAGCTATGCTCTTTGCGACTTCCGGCGCATGCGTAGTTGGTTTACTTTTAGCAGACGAGCTGCTGTCTCCCGTTCGCTTGTCTGCTGCCTCGAGTTCCCGCTTCTGCTTTCTCCATTTGGCGCGTCGGTTCTTGAACCAAACCTGCAAGTAGATAACAAAAGCCACGGTCATTGCTCTGACTAAATAATTAGTAGAAATATACATTAGAAACAAAAAAAACTGAATATTGATTGACTCACTACCACAAATCATTGCTGCCACAATAGTCGGAGTTATGACAACATAGAGGAGCTCTGAAACTTGTTGAAATCTGCTTAGAAGAGAAGTAACCAACAGTCTGCATACATATAAGCCAGATCAGCAAGACGAATGTGAACGTAAAACTACTCAAGTTCTGGATGAAGACCAAAGTCCAGAAGTGAACGAACAACCAGAACTTTAGCTGGAGGCTTTATAAGCGATGAACAAGACGAAGAAGAAATAAAGCAGGTAATGGTAGAATGCCCGAATATAGTTATGTTATACTGTTGAAAAGGACTAGGACTTGCTACCGTTCGATTCTATCTCAGTTGTGGGTCATTGGGTCACAGGCTGGTAATGTTTGAAGCTGCAATCGAGACCTGGACACACTGTTTGACAAGCATTACAAGAAAGACACATGGCTAAGATTTCTGCACTTCTCGCCAGCCATCAACTAGGGAAAGCAGGTCAGAAAAAAAAACCCTGCTTGGACTGAGATCTAAACCTCCAACAACAGACACGGATGCTGATAGGCATCCTACTACTGCGCCACGCTTCCCTCTCTCCACACCTCCCGGATCAGTGCTCGTCAAAACAAATTATTACAACTAAGACGTTACCGCACACACACACACACACGCGCACGCTCACACACACACACACACACACACACACACACACAAACACACACACAAACACACACACAAACACACACACAAACACACATACACACGCGCGCACACACACACACACACACACACACACACACACACACACACACACACACACACACACAAACACACACAAACACACAAACACACACACACAAACACACACAAACACACACACACGCGCGCTCGTGTACCTCACAAAAGGCGACTAATAAGAAGATTGCTCGAATTGGTGTGAACCCCGAAAGGTGCAGATATTGCAGCCGAGCTGTAAACCACAATACAACATGCCAGCCCCTCTTGTATAAACGAAGGAAAAAAATGTGTCAACTAAGACAATGAATAAAACCATTATCAGCGTGCCATTTGTTGACGGTCTGCGGGCCGAGGCAGAAATCTGAGCAATCAACTTGTAACGAAGCGTTCGCTAGGTGGTTTCCGGGATGTGTCGTTGACTTCCGCTTCCTGTGTGAAGTGGTTGCCTGGGCGGTGATATCCAAGTAATGAGATTACGAGCAGCGATGAAGTGATACTTGATGGATGCTGCATGAGAGACGGATTACGAGAACTGATGTGCACTTTTAGCAGTTGAGGAAGAAAATGTCGGGTATACTTTGAGCCAAGTGTAGATTAAAGGGTATACAGTAAGTCCCAACAATGCCGTGCAGCAAATTCACTGAGAAACAGGCGATCAGATGGTTTGGTCATCTAGTAAGAATGCAGCCAGAACAACTACCAACGCAGGCGCTACACCTGAACAGATCTGATGTGAAATCAAGAGGTAGCCCTAGGAAAACATGGATTGATGACATTAAAGAGTTTCTAGGTAGACGTGGAATGACAATAGCTATTGCTGCCCAGCAATCCAACTGCTCCTCCCCACGGCGCTTAACAACAGAAGTGGAAATCGCTGATAAAGATGATGATGAAAGTTAGTCCCGTGGCTTTATGGTTTAGAGTTTAGTGAATGCTTTTTCACAATCCGCGGCGTACAGAAATATGTTATGTAATCAGAAAAGCCATTGTCCGCCTTTATATTCCAGATAATTTTCAGAACGACCTAGCTTACAACTGGTTGCAGGAAATATTTTGGGGATTAAAGGGGGTTGCACCTTTCTGATCCCGTCAGTGGAGTCCCAACTGGTCTTTGGTACAACATTATATATAAGATAATGTGGAAATAGGTCTATTAATATTGGTGCTAAATAACATAAAATGTGACAAGACAACTGAACCGAGGGACACGCACGAAAACGACCGTACGTCTCGACTAAGTCTTTATCAACGGTGTAGTGAATACAACAGCAGCAGACTCAGCAGAAAGCTACTTACAACAATGTTGCGCTTAGAACAGGACACGGCAGGCTCAACTACCACATGCATAATGTAAAGACTGTACAGCCCCCACAGTGGGTCTGTCAGACAGGACCACAAACATATGACCGCATTCTTCAGACCTGCTCACTCTACCTACAACTTTGACCCCCCCCCCCTCCCCCCCCCCCCATTAAAAAAACTGAACTTAACTGGCCTCTGGAGCAAATTGTGCAGAGCAAGGTATGGATAACCATGCAGGACCTGCAGATGACATACAAGCTCATAGAGGCAACCCACCTGATATGCTGGCTTGAGCATACGAAACAGATCGCAAAAGAAGAAGAAGAATATAACTCTGACTGATGGGAACACTCAACGTACAGGACAACAGACTGATGGGAACACTCAACGGACAGGACAACAGACTGATGGGAACACTCAACGGACAGGACAACAGACTGATGGGAACACTCAACGGACAGGACAACAGACTGATGGGAACACTCAACGGATAGGACAACAGACTGATGGGAACACTCAACGGACAGGACAACAGACTGATGGGAACACTCAATGGACAGGACAACATACTGATGGGAACACTCAACGGACAGGACAACAGACTGATGGGAACACTCAACGGACAGGACAACAGACTGATGGGAACACTCAACGGACAGGACAACAGACTTTCTAAACAACCAAGGTCAACATTAAACCAAGAAGAACATAATTATGTGTGCGTGTGTGTGTGTGTGTGTGGGTATGTGTGTGGGACGGGGTGGGGAGGGCGAAGGATGTGAGGGGTTAAACTACGAGATGAAATGTGTAAGAATACATTTGGAAAAAAAAAACCACACAGGAAGAAGATGGGAATTAAACAAGCCAGACTAATTATTAAATGGAAAAATTCAATAAAATTAAACATAGCTGTGTTAAGTATGAATGCACTCAAGACTGAGACCGCCAAAACTAAGAATGAAACTATTTTCTACGGAGCACCGGCTGGCTTGACCACCGGAGCAAGATTTTATAGCAGCAGCTAAAGATATCGCTTGAGCCTTGTTTGAAAAAAAAATTACTGTTCAACAGTTCTGACCACCAAAGCTAAACGATATACAGTACATGATACAGAACTAACCTTACTACAGGGTATGCAACTAACTTTACCTTTTTATTACGAAGATTAAAATAAATTCTGTATATTGTGACTTCCCGCGTTTATCCAGGCATAATCCCCAACCGCTGAACACAGAGGCAAATTATTGCGCGGAACAAAACACTGCTTTAATCACGCCAAACATAAACAGTCCGCCACGAATGGCGCAAGTATTAATCGAACGTGAAGTTGGTAGGCGGGGGGAAGGATTTACAAATTGCCACACAGCGATATAGATTTGTATCAGAGATATGCCGATAACACGCAGACATATTTCTTCAATTGTCAAAACGCTTCTGATGAAGCGAGAATGAACAAGCGCATGCGCAAATCGCAAACAATTAGACAGAATTATATCATGAAAGAGGCCTGTCGGCCATATTATTCTCAAAGCGTTATTTTGGATTAACAAGTTATTTCCATTATAAAAGCAAATACAGTATTTTTTTTTTAAAAATGACGGCGAAAAAAAAATAAATCCCTAGCAACTGCCATAACAACAAACAAGTGGATTGGATCGAGGCTGTGAACAGCCGAGCATGGCCGTGTATCCAACATCCGACCGTGACGCCAGAATCGAATACTGGAGCTAGATATACTTTTTTAAATTCCTGTTTATTTTCGTCAAAGGCGGCCATCGCTTCGATCAACAGACGCCGAGTTGAGATCGCAGCCCGATGGCTTCTCATCAGTGATACTAATTCGCAAAGCTATTTCCTAATGTGTTCTAGCGCTGTCTGACTGTTATCAAATCACCCACCCATTCAGAATCAACTCATTTAATCGTGGGTCCCAGGCCCGGCGCACAACATCTCTAGCTTTTTGCCGTCCTATTGACTGTCCCATTTCTTCCTTTCATCCCCGCGCTCTCTGGCCGCTAGATCTGATGTTTATCTACTTTTGCATCTACTCTACAAACAGGATTCTTGTCAAGCCGACTGGATCTCGCTGCGTCTCCATTCTGACAGGGCTTTTTACTGGAATTCCCCTTTCCCGAGCGTCCACTTTTATCTCCCTGGTGTAACCACAAGGGAATAGCGATGGGGAATAGATAACTACCAGGTCGTCTATGGATTTAGGGATTCAGTTGGAATATCCCGGATGCGGGAAGGAACGCACGAACGTGTGCTGCAAATGCGCGTTCGATTAATATTATTTTGAGAATGTAGACCAAAAATGGAACATGGACGTGTCCTGCAATCCGCCTACTCCTGATATGTATCCCCTGACATTCTAATTTGAAGAACCCACAGCCTGAAACCCACTACTGTATCATTCGATCAAACTGGAGGCAAGCCGGGCCGCGCTTTGAAGTTGTGGTCGATGCTTATAAGTAATTCTTTAATTCCGTTGTTGAGTTCACGCCATACTGAATTCATTCATCATTGATGAAAGTGCGATTAACTACCTCGGCAAAACCGGATACGAGCTCACAGGCTCGGTCGGGCATGATTTATCTGATGAAGGCAGAACTGACTTTGTTCGTTTTCCTTCTGCCCATCCGATGACTTGTGTCTCTTTGGTCCCTGGATTAATGAGATTAATACAAGCAACATTTCGCTCTTAGTAGTTATCTCTCTTAGAATCAGACATGCTTACCTCCCTCGGTTAGTCTTTTAAAAGTCAGTCAACAAAATCCGCGCCTGAAATGAGGGAAATGGACGCTGTTGAGTTGTCCTTTGGCGCATTGAGGCATTAACATGTGGCAGATGATTCATGAGCCCCACCTTCTGTCATATCTGCTCTTGTAGGGATTTCTTCAGACAACATTGGTCGAGCAGAAGCTACCGTTAAACGTTTCAGCTGTGTACCGTACTTAGTATAAATCCGGCACATTGTAAACAAATCCATTATTAGCTCTCAAAAAGACAATTTTGAATGAAATACCGCATTTCCTCTAACATACACCATTATCAGTTGACAAAACGTATTGGTCCAATGGCTTGGTGTCAGATCATAGACTCTAGGTTCATGGGGATGGCAAGCAGAAGTCCACGGGGACGATGCAGTGCTCACACAAAACACGCTTAAAAGATAAATAATTACATTTTGAAGACAAATCGTTATTCAATCAGCGCTCACATCACACGCACGACGAACAAACCAGTTTTCGATACTAGATGCCAGAAACAAGGGCATTTGTTTACCAACTGTCACCATTATTAGGACATCCAAGCATAACTATGAGTGCAAAGAGACAGACTGTAAACATCATATTCATTCCACCATTAAGCTACCAGTGCCAAACATGGACACTATCTAAAGCCCATTTGTGCAAAATTACCACCTGCGAGATGAGGTGTCTGAGAAAGGCAGCCAAATTAACCATCCGAGATAGAGTGACAAAAAGGATGCACACAAGCTGTCTACCTTCCACCACACATGTCTACGTGGAATTATCAAAATTTTCTGGCCAGATACAATCTCAAACACTTCAAGCCACAAACCAAGAAACTTTAGACAGTATGATAACCAAGAGAAGATGGAAATGGCTTCGCCACGTTATGAGAATGAATCCTGATATACCTGCCAAAACAGCTCTCACGTGGACACCAGAGGGAAAGAGAAAACAGGGCGTCCAAAAACAACATAGAGACGAACGATGAAAAGTGACCTGAGTGCGGCATCTTTGACATGGAAAACTGCACTGAAGATTGCACAGGACAGGAAAGCATGGAAAGTCCTCTCTGAAGCCTCACGTGCCACTAGGCATAACGAGAACTGATGATGTACCGGTGAAAACAGAGAATCAGCCATGACCTCTCCAGTACCGAAGACGGGCATGGGTCAGCCTAGTTAGAGTACAACCTTCTTTCCAGAGGCTGGACAACGAGCCAACTGCCTTGTGGTATATGAACCTTGGGGAGGTGGGGTGGGGTAGGAATGGTGTCAGGTCCATCGAGCCGCCAAATTGTTAAGCCTTTTATGACATTACTATTATCGGGAAAGGGAGAGGGGAGCGATGGATCTATTCTCTCCCCCCCCCCCCCCCCTTTCCACACCTTAAATAGGGGCCGGACAGATATGAGGTTTTCTTCGTTTTAGTTGTCACAGTGCAGGCTTTTTCCATTTAGGATCAAATAGCCACATTAACACGTGTATATAGATATAATTTGATGTTAACGACGACATGTTTTCTCTTGTCGGTGAAGATAGTTGTATTAAAATTTCAAGACAACCCCGTATCACATGCCACATGCTAAAGCCTTTCATTTTTCTGGGGATCCCAAGGGGAGGTTAATCTTGACAGCTGGAAAATCCCGTTGTCAAGAGTGACTCTTGCGACGCCGAAATGTCTGCTTAGTTACCAGCAACAACTGAGAGGCTGGGTATCCGTACATTGGTAACCTCCAGGGGTGGAAGACACGACAGCAAATTTGTAACCCTATCATGTGGGATAAACTTCTGCATGAGGCTCTAAATTTGCTATCCTGGTTCCTTGTTACTCAATGATAATGTGGGAGGAAGACATAGAATCTTGTTTGTAATTCTTGCGTTCCTTGTTAGGCAATATGCGCGTGTAACACAGGATTTGGCAACAACGGGAAGACCTTATCTTTTCCCTGTCAGGTTTAGAGGTTTAATTCAGGCCCCAATGCGTGCATATCCATTGCTAAAAATTACAACAGCGAGTCTAAAATTTGGGAACATACTTCTTATCAGCCGAAGGGTTTTCCACAGAGGATGCTAATATGAGGAATAACAGCTATGAATAGCTACACGTGGTTGTAGCCGTTAGCGTATAGTCCGTTTCACAACTCGTGCCGTCCCACATAAACAAAATATCTCGAAAACTCATGTACGGATCAACGTTAAACATTTTTGCAGCGATGCGTCATGATTACTTGAAGAACCTATTCCCCACTCAAAAAAAAAAAAAAAAAAAAAAAAAAATCCGCAACTTGTGGGAGACTGACGATGAAGATGTCCATCTGAGAACAACTATGACAGCCGTGTAATGTGATGTTTTAAAATCTGACTGTTACTCGGTGTACTCAAGTTACAGTACCGCATGCTGACTGTTTGCTTTCAATATCTTTTTGTTGGTTCTTAAATATATATATATATATATATATATATATATATATATATATATATATATACATATGCACTGTAAATGAGGAATTGGGAAAACTAGATGTTTGTTACATTTTTTAAATGCTAACAAGGACATGGCTGTTAACAAACTGCAGGCCAAATTTGTGTAACGCACACCGAACGTTAGTGAGTTACAGTGTTTTAAAGTTCGGCAGAACTTCTGGAACGGACTATAGACATATTCGCGCGCGTGTGTGTGTTAGGACAAATTTAAAATGGCACAGAACACATGACGCTATGACTGGGACTCGTAGACAACAGCCAGTCATACGTCACACACAGTAGTTGTCATTCTATTTATCCAGGACAACGTGTTCAACCCCTGGGTCTGAACCCTAGCCGTGTGAGTTTCGGGGCTCCATTGCAGGGGAAAACAAGAATAGGCTCACTGCCTTCCCTACAAGCATGTCCTATGAGCGACTAGCTGAGGACAGCCTTCGAAGTTGGGGTGTGCCCGAAAGGCAAGGAATCAAGTCTGCCTACAATAAGGCCATAAAACTGATAGCAGTCTCTCCCGTCGGGCAGCCCATACCGTAATTTACATATGATAAAACATTGTAATTAAACTACCACGTTGCTGTAAATAATAAAGATGCAAAGCGTCGGAGATACCACGAAAACAATGGACTTCGAAAGTAAAATGAATCCATAGTTTCCAATGAGTGGCCATGCGCGACCTGGACTTAGCTCGTTGGGCGCCTAATCTTCCGGTATCTATTGGACTACTTTATTGACGCACAGTGGTGGCGTATTAATATTTCGTAAACTAGGATGAGTAAGATGAGGCGTTTTCATGTACTCACGTTTCCCAGTGTCTGTGTTTACTGCTTAATCTTGTCTATTATTGAAACAACGGCACGTGCCATGGACCGCCAAGCGTAAAATTTTAAACCACCCCGAAGTTTCGTTGTATCAGTTATTATCATCATCAAGTGCTGTGTCATCTGGCTTGAGCGATCATGCCTCTCGAAAAGTTGATCTCCAGTAAAATGCATCAACTCCTGCATTGTTTATTGTTGCATTATGAAAGACTGTCAAATGTGTTCTGTCGCTGTGTTTTCTGTGCCTATTCTTTCTATAATCTATGCAGCTGTTGCAGTTTCCAAAACGTTTCCATTATGTGTATACATAAAATGATGGTCAAAACTACCAGAACTAAACCAGTAAATACACTCACCGTTTCGACAATGTTTCACTTCTCTTCTTCAGGGCCTAACGCAAAACGCGAAACAATCAATTGCTGACTGAGCCCATAGGCAAGGGCAGAGTACTCCCGAAACTAGATCTGGTTGCTGCTGCGATTCTAAAGGTCGACACTGCCTGCACATGTACAACATTGTGCCGTTTGACTCTCCTCCAAGGGGCCTTAATTCCACTGATGTAGACGTATAGGTATATAGTGTCAGATCTATATCTGTGCAGACCACCTCAGGTCAGTGGCTGATGTTTCTATTATCACGCTCCATACCTTTACCTCCTGGGTAATTTTATAGAACCCATATATATATATATATATATATATATATATATATATATATATATATATAGGGTTACGATATATATGAGTGGTGTGTATATATATATATTATATATATTCGTATATATATATATATATATATATATGGGTGTGTCAAAGGTACACACACACGTATATATAATATTATAGCTATATATGTAAATATATATATATATATGTATCGTAAGCGTAGCTATGATAACCCTCTCCCCCTCCATCCCGACAATTTGTTTTGACTGTTTCAGGCAATTGTAGTCCCCGTTTTCCAGGGTTTATGACTGTAAGTATCAGTGAATACTCTTGAAGCAAGATTACTTGCTTTTGGGGAAACAAGTCGTATGAGCAGCAACAATAAATACACCCCCCCCCCCCCCCAAAAAAAAAAAAAAACCTCATAATAAAGAATAATGAATAAGTAAGTAGCGGGAGTATAAACGACAGAATTAGAACGCCACGCCTTAATACTGAGAACCATGTTGCGTGCAATTAAAAACCATACAGGTGAACGCTGTCCGCCTGCAGTAGTCAGTTCTTGGGAGACAGACCTTCTATCAGCTGGCCGTCGCCATCTGTTGTCAAAACACACACACAAACGCGACCATACAGCCATGTATCATGGGGCGTGTTATATAAACCATTAACTTTCTAATTGTGTGTGTTAATCAATCGAGCATTTACCACTTCGTGAAGCGGCGGCGGAGTAATCTGACAAATGTTGCAGAAACACTTCACTAGCTTGCTGAGTGTATCTTTATGTATATGAATATTTATTACTGTATATGTAATTTTGTGTTTATTGAGAACGATATTTATGAATGTATACTCTTTCCATAAATAAATGTAATGTTTCCTTAACCGTGCACAGTTAACAAATAGTCAATTTATTTATAGTATATATAATAAGTCTCCCGTGTGGGTTCCGGGACCCCATTGTGGGGAAAACAAGAATAGACCCACTGCCACCCCACGAGCATGTCGTAAGAGTCGACTAATTGGGGAGCTTTCTTTGAAGTCGGAGTGCATCAGCCGGAGAGGCAAGGAACCAACAGTCTGTATTCAAAAGAATGAGATCTGTAAAACTGATGCACACGCAAAACTCAGGTTCTGGAGCAGGACTGCAGTTCAGTAGTGGACGAGCAACCAGAACCTTCCGCCACAGTTTACAGCTGGTGAACGCGAAGAAGAAAGAAGATTTATAGTATTTGCACGCGTTTATTTGATGATATATTTTATTTTCGTTGCCACTTGTATAACTGCATATGGTAGGTAAAGTAATAGGGGGAAGGGAAGGAGCCGTAATATGGGCCTCTGTGCAAACCAGTGTGCTGAGGGCCCTACGACAACCCCTCCCAGGAATGAAATTTCAGTGGTCGATGTTGTGAAACTGTACTACTCACGTATGTGGAATTCAGACTGTACGATACACACGAACAATGAAGACATCTTTCTTAAGGGGTACCTAGTTGGTCATGTTCTCTCTCATACACTTGTTTCCATAGGAAGGCGTACATGCTATTTCGAGGTGACAAGTTCAATTCCCGGCACGTTAACTATAGCTTTCGATTTGTATGTTGTCCAGTGTGCCCTTCTTTCTACGAGAGCCAATCAATATATTGTGTGTTTGTTTCCTAAACTCTAAGCCACGGCGCCGCTACCACAAGCCACTAGCCACCCCAGCAAGGCTTACATTCCTGTCCTTCTCACCACCAAAGAAAACAGTTCTATTGACTAACATGTATGCACATTGCACAGCATCCCGGATGTACCTAGCTTCTCTGTGTAAAGACACTGGGCACTTAACTCCAGCAATTATCCCTGCGACAGTCTGCCAGGGCCATATAACTTTTTAACGTCAGTGAATGAGTCTGCCTAAAGGTGAAGACAGCATTTTCAATACTCCACAAGTCAGGAATTATTTACTCAAAGTTCCACAACCATTCAACGTCTTCAACACCTCGTTAGATGTGCATACCTGCAGACCATTTCACTTTCCCAATGAAATACCTATAAGACTCAACATGGACAATCCGAATTCAGTAACCAGATACTCTCCCATCACCCGTTTGACTGCGCTAGCGGCGACTCGGTCTCAAGTCTCGCTTTATTCTATATTTTAAATTCTATTTGGACTGAAATGAAGCAGACGCCCGCCAAGTTGAAGCACTGGCTTCTGGAGGTTGTCAAGAAATCCTTCTGGGTAGTTTAGTTAGGCAAACATTCTGGGTAATAAGCGATATTTTAGACTGCTTGAATCTGTTGGCTTGACGGAGCCGTGAGAATTGGCTAATGTTTTTATTTCCGCTCGATGTGTATCTCCATCTCACGCTATTGGACTTATTAGAGAGAATTAGACTTGGGTTCCTGGGAGGCGCCGAGCTCCAGGCTGTCATGGGTAGACTGGAAGCATCGCCTACAAGTGAAGAATAAAGAGGGCACAATGTCAGCTCACCAGGGTGTCTCTGCGACAAGGAGAAAGAATTGAGATTCACAGCAGGTTGGCCACAAGCGGAAAGAGTCCTTCTAAACTTGACGGGCGCTTGACATTTGGACAGACTAGAAGAACCTCCTCCGCTAATCAAATTCAAGGATTGATTTCATGACCATCAGGCGTCAGGACGTCCCTCGCGCCTAGAAATGTGTATCTCCCCCCGCCGCTCACCTCGCTATCCAAACACAGGTTGGGATCCCATGAAATCCCGCAGTAGGATTACTATAGGCGATTCAGACGTGATCCGATTTAAGAAAAGGATATTTTTGTAAGCTCGCGGACAGTTTTTGGAGCGGATTTCTGTAGACAGGATGCGGGAAGGAAACATTTGCGCATGCGCATAGGAGGCTGTCGTTCCAGATCTGTGTAGGGACAGAAAAATATCTTTGCTTAACAAGTTTATAATTCATTCACACAGCAGGATGATTGTTCGCTGTCCCCTTCTTTTTCTGTCCTAACTCTTCCTCTTCTGTCTTCTATTTCTTTTAAGTTATGGTCATCATCATCATAATTATCATTCCATCATCATCATCAAAATCAAGTGCCTTGCCGACTGGCTTGGGCGCTAATGCCTCGCTGCAATCTACAATCTTCAACAGCATGTATTAGTTCGTACAAGAACACTTCCCCGTGACATGACAAACGGTTGTCAAGAATCCTTTCACGTTGTTGTCCTTTCTTTTTTCCCACTGATTTTTTTCATTGGTCACAACATGTTCCAGTCTCCTCACAACATGACCGAAAGATGATGACTGACTCTTTCTGATCTCTGTGCATGCAAGAGTTCGTTTTCTAACCTCCAGTGACATGCATTTGTTTTTTAAAGGTGTGATAAACCTGGGAAACTATACCGGCGATTTCCCACTGCATTCCGCTGGTATTATCATACTATTCTTACTATTATTTGCAACTATTGTTTGTATTTCAAAACCCCCCCCCCCCCATTTTTTTCCTGCTAGGCAGACGTCGAGCGGAACATGCACATCGAACATAAAACCTTAAAAAGATGGATATTTCCTCTATCTTTCATTCATTTTCTAACACTCATTGACTTCTTCCTTCCTGTTCTATACCTCTCGCAGGTTCCATCTTTCCTTCATGTTCTATCTCTCAGTCATGTTCTATCTCTCAGTTATGTTCTATCTCTCAGCCATGTTCTATCTCTCAGTCATGTTCTATACCTCAGTCATATTCTATCTCTCAGTCATATTCTATTTCTCAGTCATATTCTATCTCTTAGCCATGTTCTATCTCTCAGTCATATTCTATTACTTAGGCATGTTCTATCTCTCAGGCATGTTGTATCCCTTCCTCATATTCCTTTTCTACTTCATTTTTGATCTTTCCTTCATTTTATGTATCTCCTTCATTTTATGTCTCTTTTTTATATTCGATATCCTCCTCACATTATGTATCTCATTCATGTTTTATGTCTCCTACATTTTCTAGCCCCCCCCCCCCCCTTTTCCCCCTTCCCCCTCCCACTTTTGCGCACACCCCAACCCCGCTCCTTAAAGAAAAACCACACAGACCAAACTTCAAGAAAACAGATGTTAAAAAGACGCAGCCCGGGACACAATAAAGATAGCGAATCGACAAGAAGCATTTGGGCTCCACATCATACATGTATGTTCAGAGACCTACACAGACACCAAGTCATTAACTAAAAGACCCCCGCTTTGTGTTTAATGGGCGGATGGGTGGAGAGTTTTAGGAATCCCAGTTTTGAATGCCCCAATCACGCGACCACAAAGACAGTCCGTCTATTAACAGCGCAGGATTAAGTGCGGATGCAAATCCCAAAGTTGAGATCGACAAGCAGATTTGAATCTACTGAATCCGGTTAAAAGCGTCGGGCTGTGTCCCGAGCAGATAGGCAGTCGTGTGTAGCTAAAAGCTTCTGTGATGAGCCAGGATGTCGTTGGAAAACTCTGAAAGTTTCAGCAAAAATCTCCTAGAAATCCCTCGATGTACACAATCTACTTTCACCAACTCGTGAATAGCCTCAATTGAAGACACCAAAAACATACTGCATTAAAAAGTGTAATTTGGACTTTCTTTTTAACGACACAAAATCCCATGACAGTGCTAAAGTGGCGATAATCTCGCGGCAGATGCCGGCGTCGAGTGTACAGTACAACGTGTGACAGTTAGATAACAATGCCTCGGCCTTTCGACGGTTTAGGTAGCAGAGGAGAGACGAAAAGCGAGCTATGTTCTTTATTTATCTAACTAATGCATTAGGATACACCTCATCGAACTGTAAATTGGAAGTAAATTACCCTTTTCACGTCAGATATTGAACATATAGTGTTATTTAGCTTTCACCACTCGATATGTGATATAGTTAACACCAACACAACCAGCTTTACTTTCTATGAAATTTCCGGGTGTCCACTCTAGGCTAGTTTGGCCCGTGCACAAATCACTGATTACAAAACTCTGCCTAATGGTCAAGTGGTTTCGTTGTCTATACGCTGCCCTGGAGGGAATGCGTTCTGTTTCCGACTTTTCTGGCTTAGTTTTGCGGGTGCAAATATTTGGGAGATCCCAGGAGTTCATCGCAGGAGCTATGGAAAATCGTGTTGTGTGCTACCCTTTCGGGGGAGGCCACTCTGTGCGGAATGGAGACCGGACCCCGTGGAATGCCCCCCGTTAAAAGAAAGTTGATTTTCTCGCCTTGTAATACTTTTATCTCTGCAACAACTGTGCAATATTTCCCTATGGTGGAAAAAGGGAGCGGAGATAGAACAAGATGTTATGAAGGAAATCAAATAATAGGACAGACAGTTAATCCGCCATCTTTTGTGATAATTTTGGTTTAGGGGGGGGGGGGTGGAAAAGGAGGGGGGGGGGTAATTTACACTCCTACCCCACGGTTGTCGGTTGCCCTAATGTAACCTTGCGGTTAAATATGGGTTTCTGGGACTTGCGCCCTGGTGATTCTCAACCGAATGGTGGCGCTTTGTGGCGCCGGGTGTGTAACGCTCGTCGTGCAGTCCTGGTGGGTTAAAGGTCAGTCAGTCCGTTTGGACAGATGTCAGCAATGTTACACAACAAACATGAAACAGTCGACACCAAAAGAGAACTAAAGTAATCTTACAAAGACTTGGTTACCAGCGCCAGACGTGGACACACAGTGGGCAAAAAAAAAAAGAATATCAAAATAACTGCAATGAAATGTCTACAGCGAATCGTAGATAAACTGGGTGGTGTGCTCTGTGCTTTTCTTCTGACCTCCGTGGCCACTCTGAAAGTCGTGGGTTCGTTTAACCGGAGCTACAGGTTCGTGCTTTGTGCAACTCTCTCGGCAAGCCGCTAGTCTGGGATAAAACCCAGTCAATCCTCTCGATTTTAAACCTAACTTTTAACTTCAAAGCAAAGTGACATGTCTGTTGTGATTTGAAATTCGTTTACGAGTACACTCACACACTCTTTACGTGATCCACTGTCATTCCCATATCTCCTAACCTGCCTGCCTTTCAGAGCTCCACATGTCTTGCTTTCAAATCAAAACAGCCAACCCAACACGCTTTCTGCGCTGGCAGCGCTCTAAGTGTCCCAGGACAAAGATTAATTATAGCCACTACCTTAATACGGCCTTGCTCGTTATCAGATGGTCTTTGAGATTATCAACTTGCAGTGTTCTGATTACCTACGGCCGCAGCAATGACAGTACGGCTGACAGTTTTTTCTGACAGTATCTCGCAATCTATTCCCCGCATTTCCAAAACAACTCAACCGTTAAAAGTTGCTATTCCCCCCCCCCCCTTTTTTTTCCCCCTTTCCTCTGTTGGCGTTTCACTGTGGGTAGCCTACCAATGGCTTGTTTGGCTAAGGTAGGCAGTGCTCCCCAGGGGTAGGCCTCGATTTTACAGTCTGTATTGTAATATTGATGAGTGTGCTATCTGTCCGGGCAATCCACGGAGGAATCAAATACCGGGTGTTAATTTGATCCAAGAGTCGTGGGGAGAGTTCTTAACTTAGCATCAAGATTAGTGTGTGTACTTTCAAGTCCCTCGTAATTAATTGCGTAAGAAGGGTCGTGGGAGGGAGGAGGTAGAGGAGAGGAGGGAGAGGTTTGTGAGAAGGTGGGGATTTATTACATAAGTCCTTCTTGGTTTTGCACTAAAAATATGTTTGCACATTGTTTAATAGTTTACAGCTAGGCTGCGATATCTGCGTCTTTAGGCTCACTACATCCGATCTATAAAACAAAAAATCTCAAGTTCTGGAACAAGACAAAAGTGGACGAACAGCCAAAACCTTCCGCCCGAGTCTTAAGCCGTGAACGCTAACAAGAAGAAAAACAAAAAGAAGTCCGACTGATAATCGAACCTAAAACTAACAGATCGGCAGGCACTGAGGCTAGTCACTACGCCACAGCAGTTTCACCACAAACTGATTACCAGGAGCTAAGTTCTGACCACGACTGATCTCATGGTCTCAGATCGCAAGATAACCGAAGAACATAACACCTACCATATGTCAGTACACACAATATACTCTTGAATTCCCAGAGGATTCAGTTCTTTGCATCAGGTTAGCTGCCTGTTGAGAGCGCCACACAAAGAACACACTCCGTAGCTCTAGTAACGAATTGAATTATATTCGCAAAAACAGCGAGCTTGTATTATCTTGCAAACGGATACTTTTGTCATAGCGATTTGAATCTCTGAAAGTCTCACTGCGTCAGGTGTTTTCACTGTTTCAGAACAGTTTTGTCGATTCTTCTTCTAATCTTGAAAATACTCCGATGTTAGAAATTTTCTAAATCAAACGCACTGATTCTTGTCTTAAACTCCTCGTCAAAAGTTACAAATGTTCTAAGGTACCAATGGCTATTTTAAAAAAAAAATAGTATCTTTATATATATATATATATTTATAAAATCATCATCAGGTAGCAGGTCCTTATAAGAACGTCTCTCTCATCACGGTCTCTACTGGGTTTCTCGCTAGTTCTTCTGCTAGCTCTCTCTCTTTTCTACTTAAGGGGTCACTTATACCCTGTGCCCATCTTCATGTTGGTCGGCCCCTGCCCCTCCTTCCTGGTACCAAGCGTTCTGCTATTCCTTTTTCCAAGCTGTAGTGACGCTTAATACCGACACATTTCAGCTTCATAGGTAATTTGTTCTTTGGGCAATTTTGTTTGATGTTCAGATCTTTAAGAATATATATGTATGTATATAAAATAAGAGGTGGAGGTAGCCAAACTGTCTAAAAAAGTGCCGGTGCCGCGAACAAACTGTATACTACAGAGGCACTAAAAATGATGACTAATATAGATGTCAGTACTGCCTACAGGTTGTACATATCCTTGTTGTAGTCTCTGCATCATATGTTCTGACGAGAAGAGGCGGTGACTTGTCCGTTGAGTTTTTCCAGTCATAGTTTGTGCTGTATTTAGTATTCCGTTGATAAAGACTTTGGCCGAAACGTTCGGTTGTGTTCGGCTGCGACTTTTCTATTCCTTCCATTGAGCTTTCAAGTCGATCTTTGTGTTATATCCATTATATGTTATGACTGATCACAGATAGACAATTGTACCGACTATTCTTCTACGTTGTACCAATGCGTGATTTTATCTACCCCAGTAGTCCCCACCCTGAAGATGCTCTGGAGGAGAAAGGAGTGCAAGGAGGTTTCACTGGGGGCGAGAAACAAAAATTGAAAGTTGGTCTTTGTACTAAGCAGTTTACATTTTATTTTAGTTTCTTAATTTTAAATGTTCATTTTTAAATACTATTTATCAAACAGAAAGACAAGACATTTTTGATTTCATTAACAGTTTGTCTATCTACCGTTAAAAGTCGAATTAATCAGGCGTATTTAATTGTGGATTAAGGGCACAATCTGACCAAGACGTATCTCCATACTTTCTGTTTCGCTTATTGCAGAATCTATTGCCCTCCTCTTTTCAATAACATTCTGTTATTTTGACGAATAAAGGGGAGGGGGCATGGAGGTCTTACAGTATACTCAAGGCCGGTGTGTGTGTTGTGTGGGGGGGGGGGGGGGGGGTTGTTACATACTCAATGGGAGGGAGGGGGGTATTTTCTTGTAATATTCTCAAGCGGAGAAGGAGTGGGGGGGAGGGGGGAACTGACCTGAGAAAGTTTCGCGACCGCTGATCTACACAGTACATCTTCCATCGAATAATAAGAGTGTTTTAAGACAGTTGTACCGATGTTTGTTCTAATCTTTCCCTCAGATGTTACCACAGTTCTAAGATAATCGTACCGATTCACTTATTTTCACGCAGTTCTGATTTATTCAAATCAACCGCAGCCCACAACGAAACACCCAACCTGTTATGATTTTAGTGACTTTGTCCCACCTGGCCTGACACCTAGCGGCTTAAAGATCAAAGGGTGACAAACTTTGCATATTTAATGACATAAAAACTGATTTATTTGCACAATTTAAGCGGTTTTATTCCATCGAGATTCGTATCGTCTGCATCAAGTATTCTAACAAAGAAATTTCACGACATCTATTATGAATTTTACGACACGCTTTCAAGGCAATTAAGTAAACTTCAAATACCGTATGTACCAGGGAAACAAAAGTTTGCGCATACCGTACTTGTAAGAATAAATGCTAACTGATGGCCCGTTTGTATAGTAAAAAAAAAAGATTCCTTGTCCCGCCTTTAGGAGCATATGGTATATGGGAACAGCGACCATATTTTTTTTTCAGACCATCGGCACTAGGTGGGTAATGTGGGTAGCAATACGCTGGCCGTCTTTACTTCCCCAGGACCGCCATCCTGGCATCCATTTTAGGCTGAGTCAACCTGCGATGCCCCATACCATGATAAAACCACGCAGCCAGCTGTGGGGTTCGATCGCGGTGCGTTTGAATTACGAATCGGACTCGCAACGCCTAAGCCACGGACGCCGCGGCGCGTTTGTATAGTAAGCGTCTGGTAGTCTGGTAGTCTTAGTTTCAGCTTCATAGCAAACGGGTTGCCCCATCTTTGCTCCGCTCCTGTGCCAGCGAAAAACACTCAGAATGTCTATCACAGTCCCTTGTGGAAAGATTGACAGACTGCTGTCTCAGCATATCTAGCATACACTCGCATTAGAGCATATGGTAGCCATCCGAAGTGCTAACACAAACAGTCCAACATTAGAAATGCAGTGCATCATTGATGATAGCAGAACTTGTCGTCAACAGATCAGCAGTTGTCCGCGTGATCAATTTTAATACGGGTCCCGCAAGCATTGAACGACAGGCATCGCGCCATTTTCTGAATCTACAATTCACACAAGCACGTTGGTCACAGTCGAAAAAAAAACTTTCCAAATGCAATCCGCAGCTCACAGTGTCACGCCATGCATTCAACTCAGAAGCTGGGCGACGAAACTATATCCAGTCTACAAATGGAGCAAAAATGCATCGGCCACCGTCCGGCAGAAGCAAAAAATTTGCCTCTGTTCCGAACGGCGCCGCTGTCTAGCGTCCATTTTAACCGGAAGTAAGCGTATACCTAGGGACGGACACTTGATTGTTCTATATTTGTCAGGCCAGTTGGCTGCCTAAATTTATACTAAGCAGAGGACCATTTTCGCGACAGTAGCGTACAGGGTATATCGCGTCAGACGCAGAGTTTATTTACCAATTCAAAGTTTGGAGGTTAACGTCAAAACTATGTGTTTGATTGTAATTATTTTCCAGCTAAGGCATGAATAATTTCAGGGCGCATGCCAAATTTCAACAATTTACACCGAAAGCACGCGTCGTTACAGATTTTTAAACCTAGGCACAACTTTTGGAAAGGACTATAGTCAGCTTTACATTATTAGAGTGACAAACGACAAATGAACCTTGCGGTTAGAAAGAATTCATCAGCATATTATTTGAATAGAGAATGTAACAACTGGGAACCAGCAGAGCTGTCATGGATGGAAGGGAGGGAGAGGGGGTGTGGGTTCAGGTTATCAGATCATCTAGGCCACGTGGGTCCTGACCCACACAGGACTGCAGGTCACACCTGGATGGTGTAGCCGTTACAGGTGGGCCAATGATAACTGCTTTAGAACGGAACTTAGAGGTTGAACTAGGTATCTGCGATCTGCCTTGTTGATCGGCCGTCCAGATAGAAATTTGTAAGTCTCAGCAAAGTCTTGTAAACATTTAGGTAGCATACCTGGAGGGGACAAACTGATCGTTCGATACCCACAGTATACAAGTTGGGGTGGACAGCTCTCTCTCTAGCTCTCTCTCTCTCTCTCTCTCTCTCTCTCTCTCTCTCTCTCTCTCTCTCTTTCTCTCCGCCTTACCTTCCCAAACATTTCCTATCAAATTCTACAAAGTGTCTAGTATTGATTGTTAAAAGGACGGGAGGACACAGAACCGTGTGGATTTAGGTAGGAGAATAAATAAAACGAAGGGGCCGGGGCGGGTACAGTCCTACCTCTGCTGGGTTTAACACGTACGACACTGCCTTCCCAGAACATGTGTTAGTATCCACTTCTGTCCCTGTGTGGATTCCGAGGCTATAGTGATGGTGAAAACAATAATAGACCCCCTGGTGAAAACATGATGGACTCCCCCCCTCCCCCCCCCCCCCCCCCCCGACCCCCGGGCTCAACTAGTGTGTCGTGGAAGTCGACAAATTAGTCTCGTATTGGCTTTAAAGTCGGAGGGATCTGACTGAAATAAATTTGCACACAAAAATTCAGGTCTGGAAGATGACTCAAGTCTAGAAATGAATGAACAACTAGAGAGTCCAAGTCCTAGTCCTTTTGATGAAAAAAAAAAAAAAGAAAAGCTCGACCAATTTCAGACTGCTGATAGCTAGCCGAGGCTGCTAGCAGTCTCCGCCTATATTTGTGGTCTGGGTTATTTGCGTCACTTCCGTGACTGAATTCTAGTATTTGTGCCGTTTCTGGGCTTGATGCTTCCATCCGAATCAGACCGCTCGTCCTCCACCCTGTTGTTACTTGTGCATGTCTTCCCTTCGTCTTACTTGGTGTTTCCAGTTTGTGTTGTTTCCCTTTGATTTGGCCAGGCGTATTTAAAACTGTTATTGGTCAATTTTGTATGTGTATTTACAAATGTTGCCTTTTATCTGTGTTTGTGTTCGATGCTGTACATAATCAGATACATAATTGTTAACCATACTACTAAACTGAGTTATAATTTTAAACATGTTCAAATTGTTTAAAAAAGGGTTTGTTTATTTACAATGGGCGAAAAAGGGGGGGGGGGGGGGGCGCTGGTTCAGCTTTATTTCAAATGGGGGTGGGTGGGTGGGGGGATTTTTTTAGCCATAATTGCTGGTTATGTACATTCTTTACACATAATTTTGTAAATACATTTCAAATAAACATGATATGTGATAGAGGATAGAGGCTTGAGTAAGGAGGAATAGTTAAGAATTGTATGTGAAAAGTGGTTGAGAGAGAGAGAGAGAGAGA
Organism: Candidula unifasciata; assembly: GCA_905116865.2. Taxonomy (NCBI): domain Eukaryota; kingdom Metazoa; phylum Mollusca; class Gastropoda; order Stylommatophora; family Geomitridae; genus Candidula; species Candidula unifasciata. Next base: position 208,564 of record CAJHNH020001202.1, read on the forward strand.
GAGAGAGAGAGAGAGAGAGAGAGAGAGAGAGAGAGAGAGAGAGAGAGAGAGAGGAAGGAGAAGTATATATAGTAAGGACACATAATAATGTGTGTACTTGTAGGGTGTTTGTTAATTGAATATTTTTGTCCATAGGCACCGGAAGTGGTGCAGAAGATGATGGAAGGTATATTTGTTATCCTCATGCACTGCTTTACACCTGTACCTCCAGATTAAAGCTCTGTATTCTGCCAGTGCCGTCAAAAATATTCCATGATTTTCTCTTGTTGTTTTAGGAATTGTGTTTAAAAATATTGCTTTGTATGTGTCTGCTTGTGTTGTTGTGTGATTGTAGATGATGGTTTTGAGATTTCGAAGTGTAGTCTGTATAATACATTCATAAAATATGTGTTCTTTTGTCTCTTTGTTTTCTTTGAGCACAGTTTGCATGGTATTTTACATTTTTGAACTTTTGTTATTTTCTCTTTAGTGGGAGTAAAATTAAAAAGTAATCTATACGTTATTTCTTTTGCTACTGGTTTTATGTATGGTTGGTGTATGTTTGCAAAGGACATGTAGTGATTTGCCACCATTTACACTTCCGCATAGCGGCGTCCGTGGCTAAGGCGTTGCGAGTCCGACTCGTAAGCCAGCATACCGAGATCGAAACCCACTGCAGGCTGCGTGGATTTTTGTCGTGGTATGGGACGTCGCAGGTAGACCCAGCCTAAAATGGGTACCAGGAAAGTAAAGACAGCCGGCGTAATGCTGACCACATTACCCACAGAGTGCTGATGGTCTGTAAAAATATGGGACGCTCTATGGGGCTATGGGGCATATAGGGCTAGACCTATATTTTAAAGACCAATAGCACAAGATGGGTGATGTGGTCAGCATCACGCCGGCCGTCTCTACTTCCCGGGATTGCACCCAGTACCCACTCAGGGCTGGTTCGACCTGGGAGCGAAGGTCAATTTTGAAGAAAAGTCCGGCTCGAAAGTAGTATAGTCTTCAAATAAAATTAGTGAAAGTAGTATAGTTTTCAGGTAAAATTAGTGAAAGTAGTATAGTCTTCAGATAAAATTAGTGAAAGTAGTATAGTCTTCAAATTAGTGAAAGTAGTATAGTCTTCAAATATAAATAGTGAAAGTACAGATAAAATTAGTGAAAGTAGTATAGACTTCAAATATAATTAGTGAAAGTAGTATAGTCTTCAGATAAAATTAGTGAAAGTAGTATAGTCTTCAGATAAAATTAGTGAAAGTAGTATAGTCTTCAGATATAATTAGTTAAAATAATAGTTTTCCGATAAAACTTGTTAAAGCAATTCAACCTTCAGATAAAATTAGTTAAAGTAATACAGTGTTCAGATTAAATTCATTAAAGTAATAGTTGTCAGCGCCCGTGTGTCACCGGGGCTCTCTTGGGAAGCACAGAACAGTGACACTGCACCCTACCAGGCATGACGTAAGAGGCGACTAGGGGTAGGGCTGGGCTTGAGGTTGGCTAATTCATCCCGTAAAAACAATAGCCACAAAAACCAACTAACCACGGATTAGTCAAGACAGACAGACAGACAGACAGACAGACAGACAGACAGACAGACAGACAGACAGACAGACAGACAGACAGACAGACAGACAGACAGACAGACAGACAGACAGACAGACAGACAGACAGACAGACAGACAGACAGACAGACAGACAGACAGATAGACAGATAGATAGATAGATAGTTAGATAGATAGATAGATAGATAGATAGATAGATAGATAGATAGTTAGATAGATAGATAGATAGATAGATAGATAGATAGATAGATAGATAGATAGATAGATAGATAGATAGATAGATAGATAGATAGATAGATAGATAGATAGATAGATAGATAGATAGATAGATAGATAGATAGATAGATAGATAGATAGATAGATAGATAGATAGATAGGGGGAGGGGATTATCTGGTGTCTGAGGTGGCCAGGGAAGAAGGAGAAGACAGAATGACCTCTCTGGCATACATCCACTCATTCTTGTTTGTGGTCACTTCAATGGTGATTTTCCTCTGCCCTCTCTCTCTCTCTCTCTCTCTCTCTCTCTCTCTCTCTCTCTCTCTCTCTCTCTCTCTCTCTCTCTCTCTCTCTGGCATACATCCACTCATTCTTGTTTGTGGTCACTTCAATGGTCAACTGCCTCTCCCTCTCTCTCTCTCTCTCTCTCTCTCTCTCTCTATATATATATATATATATATATATATATATATATATATATATATAGTTAGCGTAATATAAAGTTTGTTCGTTCGTTCGTTCTCTCTCTCTCTCTCTCTCTCTCTCTCTCTCTCTCTCTCTCTCTCTCTCTAGTTAGCGTAATATAAAGTTTGTTCGTTCGTTTGTTCGTTCTCTCTCTCTCTCTCTCTCTCTCTCTCTCTCTCTCTCTCGTGCGCTCTTTCCTCTTTTTCTCTCTCGGGCTCTCTTTTCCTCTCTGCCTGTCTTCCTCTCTCTCTGTCTTCCTCTCTCTCTGCCTTCCTCTCTCTCTGTCTTCGTCTCTCTATCACCCCCCCCCCCTCTCTCTAGCCTACCTCCACTCGTTCCTCCTTGAGGTCCACCTTGTTGGCCAGCTCCTCCCGCATCATGACGTCAGGATAGTGGGTTTTCTGAAAGGTTTCCTCCAGCCTCTCCAGCTGCTCCTCGGTAAAGATAGTGCGGTGACGCCGCTTCCTCTTTTGACTACCCGCCCTGGCCAGATCGACTGGACTAAGGAGGCCAGAGAAAGGGTGATGATATGCACCTAGAGAAGGAGGTAAAGGAGATATTGTGGAAGTTACACGTATAGTTACTTTAAATTAAAGTAAAGAAGCCTATTGTCAAACTCTCAGCCGTACTGACGTTTGAAAAAAATATAGCTTAGCATGTGCGTCCTGTGGTTAGCATCACGCCGGCTGCCTTTACTTCCCAGGACTTTTATCTGGTACCCACTTCCGGCTGCGCGACCTGGGAACCAACGTCATTTAAAAAAAAATAAACACCGATTCAGTCAGAACGAGAACCCACGACCTTCTGACTCGCAGCTGAGCTTCCAGCCGCCACACCACAGCAGCCCTCTGTTCTCTATTTAAAAAAAAAAAAAATTTACAGGATCAACATTGACAGCAGAAATGTCAAACATGGGGACCTTTGCCAGCAATCATTTGTGTCGAGTTGAGTCAAGAATTGACATCACAGTACTTGAGGCATCCCCATATATGCCCTGTCCTCATCTTCAGCAGCCAGCGCAGTTAAATCATTTGTGTTAAATGACTTTTAGTTTCCGTGTGTGACCCTCGTGACAACACAAATGCGGCCAATATGACGCTCAGGGGTCCCTTAGTTTGACACGCCTGCTTTACAGAACGTTACAGAACATTACAGAACGTTACAGAACCTTACAGAACGTTACAGAACGTTACAGAACGTTACAGAACGGTACATAACGTTACAGAACGGTACAGAACGTTACAGAACGTTACAGGACGTTACAGAACGGTACAGAACGTTACAGAACGTTACAGAACGTTACAGAACGTTACATAACGTTACAGAACGTTACAGAACGTTACAGAACCTTACAAAACCTTACAGAACCTTTCAGAACGTTACAGAACCTTTCAGAACGTTACAGAACCTTACAGAACGTTACAGAACCTTACAAAACGTTACAGAACCTTACAAAACGTTACAGAACTTTACAGAACGTTACAGAACGTTACAGAACGTTACAGAACGTTACAGAACGTTACAGAACGTTACAGAACGTTACAGAACGTTACAGAACGTTACAGAACGGTACAGAACGGTATAGAACGACAAAGAACGTTACAGAACGGTACAGAACGTTACAGAACGGTACAGAACGTTACAGATCCAACCAAGCATTATTTTTTGTTTTCTGTTTTTGATTTATAAGAAATGTTACAGAACGTTTACAGTTGTCAATCATTTATTAACCCTCGTTGCTTTTCCGTTGTTTGATTTACTAGGCAACTCACATTTACGTTGATCCAGGAAGGTATTTCAGTATTATAAAGCGCGTTTGCGATTCTTTAGACATAGATGTCAATTAACTAAACACAGACATAATATTTATTCAATATTAAGCGGTTCTTAAACTTCATTGCCTTGTGGCAAGGTCAAAGAACTATGTCCAGGGAGGTATTACAGTATTATGAAGCGCGTTCGCAATTCTTCAGACACAGATAAAACCAAAAAAAGGACCCCCCCCCCCCCCCCTTTCCCCTCATTTTTTGTTTAAAGCCAGTAAACGCATTGTGTATTTAGGGCTATTCAACTGGCGGCCCACGGTCCAAATCTGGCCCGCGAAGGCCTAGCAAGTGGTCCGCGAATACTTCAATGATAGTTCTATTGTGTTAATGATCTTTCTATGCTGGAGCTCCGGCTTCTGGCCTGCCACGATCCCAGTTTTGGCCCCTGAGTTAGAAGGCCCTGGATAATCTGATGCTGGGCTGGTGTTTGTACAAACCCTGGGCAGTGTGTGGGTGGATGGTGTGGTCATCCCCTTGCTGGTCTACTTTATGTCCCAGGACATTTCCCGATACTCATTTGAGGCTGGGTCTGCCTGGTAAAAAATGTCATTTTTTTAAAAACAGAAACAATGTAACTCGATGTGGATTCGAGCCCAGACTTTTGCGAGCGTTTAGCCGCTTTGCTTCAGCCACTTCCATAGCCTGAGTACAAAAGCGGATGTTTCAGGCATCTGCCTAGAGGCAAGAAAATAAAGTCTGACTGTTCTGTCAAACGGATGCACATGCAACAATCAGGTTCTGGAACAGGACTGCAGTCCAGAAGTGGACAAACAACCAGAACTTTCCACCAGAGTTTACAGCTGGTGAACGCGAAGACAGAAGAAGAAGAAGAAGAAGAATGATTCCGGCGAGTAAAGGGAAGTAATGGACTTTTTTCTACACCTCCAGGCGTATAGGACATAAGTACTAATCCTATATGTTATAGTCCCATCGGCTGCCTTTACTTCCTAGGAATTTACCTGGTACCCAGTTGAGGCTGGGTCGATCTGGGAGCCAAGGTCATTTTTTTTAATGTCTGGCTCCGTTCGGCTTTGAACCTACGAGCTTTACAAGTAAGCGCCTAGCTGTCACAAATGAGCGGTTCCATTTCAGGTTAAAAAAGTCTGTCATCAATAATTCCTAGAAATACTTACCTAGCAGGTCGTGGTGTGAAGCGTGCAAGGCTGGGTAGTGAAAGTACGGAGACGGCCGGTGGTTAGCTTGGAAGCATGCTGGACCGGGTCGGTTGAGGATACTGTCTATTGTGAAAGCATTTCCAGCCACTGTAGAGGGCGCCAACATGGAGGAGAAAGTCGTCTGGCAGGATTTGATGTGTTCAGCCTGTCAGGGCAGCGGAGAAACCGCCCAGTCCACTGTAGAGATAGGTCAGTGGGTGTAGGTGTGTGGCAAAAGCCAAGCTGTCGACCACACGAGCTGTAGCGTGGAACGGTGACGGTCTAGGCACGGGTTCCGAAGCCATTTTGAGTTTGAGTTCTTCTTGAAGTCGTTCGTTGTATACAAGAGGAGGCACTCTGGGAGTCAGTTCTTTCTCCTGAGATCGCAGCATGATAGTGATAGAACTGCGATTGGTCGATTTTACCACCAGTGTTACTGAACACACCAATCAAATGTATGGTTTCTTTGACGTCACAGCGGAAGTAAGAAATCAGGTCAGATGACTTGCTGTCAAGATGGTAACCTGGGGTTCTTCACAGGGCATCCGAATTATTATAGGGATATGTAGATGACGAGTGATTGAGCCCTCGATGTTTCTATTGCCACGAATTCAACTTCATTTTCTGTGTAGATCTTTCTTTTTAAAAGAAAGAAAAGAAAGACAAAAGTTAAAAACATAATTAATAAATAAAATATTTGATACTGCCACAGCCGTATCCACTACATTCTCCTCCTTTGCCATCATCATCCTCATCTTTTCCTAGTCCTGTTCTTCTCCTTCTCTTCCAAGTAAAGATGGTCCCGTAGCAGATACAACCTCTAGGGTGGCAAGTGGTACACTACACATACAAGTGGTAGACTACACATACAAGTGGTAGACTACACATACAAGTCGTAGACTACACATACAAGTGGTAGACTACACATACAAGTGGTAGACTACACATACAAGTGGTAGACTACACATACAAGTGGTAGACTACACATACAAGTCGTAGACTACACATACAAGTGGTAGACTACACATACAAGTGGTAGACTACACATACAAGTGGTAGACTACACATACAAGTGGTAGACTACACATACAAGTCGTAGACTACACATACAAGTGGTAGACTACACATACAAGTGGTAGACTACACATACAAGTGGTAAACTACACATACAAGTGGTAGACTACACATACAAGTGTTAGACTACACATACAAGTGGTAGACTACACATACAAGTGGTAGATACACGTGGTAGACTAAACATACAAGTGGTAGACTACACATACAAGTGGTAGACTACACATACAAGTGGTAAACTACACATACAAGTGGTAGACTAGACATACAAGTGGTAGACTAGACATACAAGCGGTAGACTACACATACCAGTGGTAGACTACACATACAAGTGGTAGACTACACATACAAGTGGTAGACTACACATACCAGTGATAGACTACACATACAAGTGGTAGACTACACATTTAAGTGGTAGACATACAAGTACAGTAGAACCTCGCTCAACGAGCACCTCTCATAACGAGTAATTCGCATAACGAGCAAAACACATTGTTGAAAAAATGACTTGCTTAACGAGCGATGTTTCGCATAACGAGTGGCGACTAGAGGAAAAGTCCCGAATTGTGCCAGGTTACATCAGTCTGTGTTTAGCAATCGTTCCAGTAGCATCGTAGTTTCGCTTGTGATCACAAATTTTCTTCAACTTGTGTTATTTTGTGATATATGTACATGAATCCTCCAGGCTTACAAGATGACCTCTATGAAGAAGTTAGGTTCATCAAGATCCAGTTTTTGTCTCCCAACACCACTCCGTTACTCCAGCCCATGGACCAGCAAGTTATTTCTAACTTTAAGAAGCTCTACACTAAAGCACTCTTCGAGCATTGTTTTCAGGTGACTGGAGGGACCAACCTCACTCTCAAAGAGTCTAGGAAAAATCACTTTCCACATCGTTACCTGCCTCAAGATGATCGAAAAGGCGGGGGAAAGGGTTTCCAAGAGAACCCTAACTTCTGCTTAGAAGAAGCTTTGGCCGGAAACGTTGTCGATTTGTGACTTTGAGGGTTCGAGACAGCACCTGTGGAACCTGTAGTCAACGAGACTGTGTCTTTAGCCATTATCTTGGGATTGTAGGTGGATAACAATGATATCGAAGAGCTTGTGGAAGAGCACAGCCAAGAGCTGACCATCCAAGAGCTTATAGAGTTGCATTGTGTTTCACAGCAAGAAGTTTTGGAGGAAAGTTTGTCAGAGGAGGAGAAGGTAACCGAAAAACAGCAATCTTCTGGCGAAATAAGAGAAATGATGAAAGCGTGGCAAACTGTTGCATCTTGCATTGAGAAGCATCACCCTGATGAGGAAATTGCTATGCGCGTTGCAAATTTATTTAATGATAATGCGGTGTTGCATTTGCGCCAAACTTTGAAGCGTCGGCAAAAACAAATGTATCGGGACATCTTCCTAATTATTTCGACTTTTTTTTTTCTGCAAATCGAATTCGCATTCCAGGTGGGTTCGTTTCGCGTTTGAAAAAAATATGAAGATGATTCACTCTCCTTAACAATACGAATATAATTTTCATTGAATAAACGTTATACATAGCATTTTGTGAGTATGTTTTTTTTTTTTTTTTGGACATGGAAAGCATTATCTTATTTTACATTAATTTATATGAGAAAGATTGTTTCGCATAACGAGTGTTTCGTTTAACGAGTATGATTCTGGAACGAATTATGCTCGTTAAGCGAGGTTCCACTGTAGTAGACTACACATACAAGTGGTAGATTATACATACAAGTGATAGATTATACATACAAGTGGTAGATTATACATACAAGTGATAGATTATACATACAAGTGGTAGATTATACATACAAGTGATAGATTATACATACAAGTGGTAGATTATACATACAAGTGGTAGATTATACATACAAGTGATAGATTATACATACAAGTGATAGATTATACATACAAGTGATAGATTATACATACAAGTGATAGATTATACATACAAGTGATAGATTATACATACAAGTGGTAGATTATACATACAAGTGATAGATTATACATACAAGTGGTAGATTATACATACTAGTGATAGATTATACATACAAGTGGTAGATTATACATACAAGTGATAGATTATACATACAAGTGATAGATTATACATACAAGTGATAGATTATACATACAAGTGATAGATTATACATACAAGTGGTAGATTATACATACAAGTGGTAGATTATACATACAAGTGATAGATTATACATACAAGTGATAGATTACACATACAAGTGATAGATTATACATACAAGTGGTAGATTATACATACAAGTGGTAGATTATACATACAAGTGATAGATTATACACACAAGTGGTAGATTATACATACAAGTGATAGATTATACATACAAGTGATAGATTATACATACAAGTGGTAGATTATACATACAAGTGATAGATTATACATACAAGTGGTAGATTATACATACAAGTGGTAGATTATACATACTAGCCCCTGACATCGAGATGTGATGGACCATGTACAGTTTCGCACTTTCTGGAACATTCTCAGGTGCCCAATTTATCTTAGTAAGTAAGGACTCTTTTTCACGCCTTCAAGCGTATATGGGCATATAGGGTTAGACCTATATTTTATAGACTAATAGCCACTTGGGGGGTGATGTGGTTGATTCTGCCGACCGCATGTACTTGCCAGGAACTGGTTCCCATTTCAGGCTGGGTCGAGCGGGGAGCCAGGGTCATTTTTAAAAGGGGGATGGGGAAGCGGTGTTCCGTCAGGACTTAAACCCACGACATTCGGATCGGTAGCTGAGCGTCTACCTGTTACATTAATGTATTAATTCCTCTGGTCAAATCTCAACACAATAATTTCTTCTTCCTCTTTCGCAGCAACCTTCAAAATTGGTGGTTGGCATGCAGGATTGTGGTTTACAGCCTAGCTGCGATATCTGTGCCTGTTCGGTGAGCACATCCGATCTCAGCAAGTCCTTATAGGTGGCCTTACAAGACATGCTTGTCTTCCTACGTCTTCTTCTTTGCGTTTCCGGCTTCAAACTGCGGCGAAAAGATCTGGGTGTTCGTCCACTTCTGGACTTTAGCTTTGTTCCAGAACATGAGTTTTTTCGTGCACAACCGTCTTACTGCATGCAGACTGTTGGTTCCACGCCTCTCAGGCAGATTCACTCCAGCTTCAACGAAACACTGCTAAAAAGTTGCTGTTTAGGACATTTGTTAGAGAGTGGTGGGTCTGGTTTGCTCCGAAAAAGGGCATGGAATACAAGACAAGGAAGAATAGAAGCCCAGAAACTGTATTGTTTTAAATTTTCTCTGTAATGGAAATACGTGCGGATAATAATATAATAATAATGATAATGATAATAATAATAATAATAATTATTATTATTATTATTATTGTTAATATTATTATTATTATTATTATTATTATTATTATTATTATTATTATAAAAGAAGATATATTTAATGAAAATTTAAGTAAAAAGTGAAAATATTCAAATTTTAGTAGTGGGGTTCCCAGTAACATCAGAAGTAAGGCAAAGGTGTTTATATTCACGGACAATATTAATAAAATAGACATAACACCATCAGATGTCGATAAACAGGAGGACTTCAATGAGCTGCTCTTTGCCGATGATCAGTGCTTATTCCACAGTGAAAGTAAACAGCTGCAGGACCACATAAACAAACTTCACGACATTTGCCTTAAACATAACATGAAGATCAACACTGAAAAAACAGAAGTCATGAGAATACATAGAGAGCAACAAACCACCAACATAAAGATTACAGATCAAAGTCTGAAACAAGTGCAAGAGTTTAAATACTTTGGGAAGCATCTTTACATGCAATGGTTAAATAGACGCAGAGATAGGAACGAGAAGCAAACAAGCCACACATGTTACGTACTAACTTGCTCCAATTTTAAAACACCCAGGTATACCAATAGAGACAAACAGACAAATTAGAAATACAATATATACCTACTGTAGGTTACCAGTGTCGGACATTGACAAAAGAACAGGAAAGAAAACTTACCACCTGTGAGATGAGGTGTTTGAGAATGGCTGAGATGATATGTTTGGGAATGGCTGTGAGATGATATGTTTGAGAATGGCTGTGAGATGTGATGTTTGAGAATGGCTGTGAGATGAGATGTTTGAGAATGGCTGTGAGATGTGATGTTTGAGAATGGCTGTGAGATGAGATGTTTGAGAATGGCTGTGAGATGAGATGTTTGAGAATGGCTGTGAGATGAGATGTTTGAGAATGGCTGTGAGATGAGATGTTTGAGAATGGCTGTGAGATGAGATGTTTGAGAATGGCTGTGAGATGAGATGTTTGAGAATGGACGTGAATAAAACCAGAAGAGATCGAGTGAGAAACGACGTGATCGCAAGAATTGTTGGAACAACACACATCGTCAAATTTACTGGGGAAAAAAAGGAATGGAATGGTTTGGCCATCTAATGAGAATGAAACCAACAATGCCAGCAGCAAGAGCGTACAACCTGAAAATCGAAACACGAAGATGCAAGGGAAGACAGAGAAGAAGATGGACTGGAAGAGTCACTGATACCTTGTGACTGCATAACATCACGGTACATCAAGCGACCGAGCGCGCCCTGGCTTGGCTGCCTATCGTCTGATGAAACGCGACGCATAAGCAGATATTGACAAAAGAGAGAAGCAGTTTTAAAAGTGTACTCATTCATTCATTCATTCATTCATTCATTCATTCATTCACTCATTCATTCATTCATTTATCCATTCATTCACTCAGTCTTTCTGTCATATGTTATTACTGCTATCAATGTTGGTGTAAATAATGATAATAATAACAACAACAATAGCAGTAGTCACAATAAAACACATGCAAACATACCGAATGAATATCTCAGTAAATAATTTATATAGGCAAATGTGAGTAGTGACAGCTTGTTTTGTTTATTCGTGCAATTATTTACTCAGTCATCAATTTATTCAGTCATCCATTCATTCTTTCATTTATCCACTCATTCATTCATCCAGTCATCCATTAATTCCTTTATCCATTCATCCATATATCGAGTCATCCATTTACCCATTCATCCAGTCACCTAGTCATCCATTCACCCAGTCATCCATTTACCCAGTCATCCAGTCACCCAGTCATCCAGTCATCCAGCCACCCAGTCATCTAGTCATCCAGTCACCCAGTCATCCAGTCACCCAGTCATCCAGTCATCCAGCCACCCAGTAATCAGGTCACCTAGTCATATTTACTATCATCACTGCTGGTATCGCTGCTATTGTTGATACTGTTGTGTGTATTATGCCGATGTGATAACAAGTAACACAATAACAGCAATGACTGCGCACCACAAGTTACATAATGATAACACTGAGTGGGGCGCTAGTCCGTTCGTCATATCAGGTTGTTTGTGTCATCCGACTGTCTCTTGCAGGGATTGTGTCGTCTGTCAAACCTGGCTTCGGTATGTTGTCGTCACAGAAAGGATATATGCTCTCCCGGAGTGCCGACTCAAAAGGTGTATTGGAGGTTGTAGCTGTACACCCTGAGCCACCCCCCCCCCCCCACTTTTTTTCCACATCCTAGGCCGCCCCTTGTTTTTGTTAACCAACATAATAATTTCGTAAGGGCTCTAAGAGTATCTCATCATCTTAAGGTGCCTTGCCGGTAAGCGCAGGCTGTCCTATTTCGCCATCTGGCACGATCACCAGAATCGTGGGTCAGGTCAATGTCTTTGGGGATGGGGGGAGGGGGGGGGGGGGGGGGGGCTTTTGTCTCATTCCAAACATGTTGCATTCAGGCATTTATCTTTTTGCTGTCTTTCCATCAAGATTGCCAGTTGTTACCAAGTTCTCAGATTCATTTCTTCACAAAACATATCCACACACACCCACACAAAACATATCCACACACACCCACACAAAACATATCCACACACACCCACACAAAACATATCCACACACACCCACACAAAACATATCCACACACACCCACACAAAACATATCCACACACACCCACACAAAACATTCCACACACACACCCACACAAAACATATCCACACACCCACACAAAACATATCCACACAAAACATATCCACACACACCCACACAAAACATATCCACACACACCCACACAAAACATATCCACACACACCCACACAAAACATATCCACTCACACCCACACAAAACATATCCACACACACCCACACAAAACATATCCACACACACCCACACAAAACATATCCACACACACCCACACAAAACATATCCACACACACCCACACAAAACATATCCACACACACCCACACAAAACATCGACTGTCTATGTCTAAATGTTCCAGTTTACTAACTTTATCTGTCGTGATAATGACTGTTTCCTCTGGTTTCCCATCTCTCCGTGATATTCTTTGCATTTGTCTTAAAAGCCACAACTCCACCGAGAGTAAATACTGTTCATCTTGTCTGTTCATTGTCCATGTCTCACATGCATACAATAACACAGGTTGTATATCACACTTGAACACTCTCTTTCTCGCTGCAGTTGATATCTTCTTATAAGACGCCCCTCTAATTTTTGTAATCATGTTTATAAATTATCTTTTAAAGTTTGTGTTTATTCGTTTCATGTTATTTCGTGTATATGTTTTTAGTTTGTCATTCTGCACATTATTATTTTATTATTATTATTTATTATTAATAATAATAATTATTATTATTATTATCATAATATGAATATCTTGAGTGGCGGATGAATCTAACAATATACTTGAAATGAAAAGTTATAACAAATACTTTTAAAAAAGCCACGTCTACAGATGCAGTGTGTGTGTGTGTGTGGTGGGGGGGGGGGGGAGGGGGCTTTTGGATCCCTTTACATTCCAGCCACTGAAATAAAAAAGCTCCTTTACTTCCTTTACAACTTTTCATGTAACTTAGAGGTTAGTGGCTGCGTTTAACAATTCCGTAACCCTGGACTACAAAGGTTCGGTTCCCGTTGTGGACGTTTAATTTCTATTTTAAAGTTCTCGGGATTTTGCATTGTGGTACGAGAGTTGTACTGTGGGAGAGATTAGGACTTTAGCATGTAATGTTCTCAAAGACAGCAGTGGTTTTACTAAAGGCAATCTTGATTATGAAGACAGCACACACCTTTTAGACAAGGTGTTTGGTCATGAACTGACACATGATAGGGAAGGTAGATAATATGGATAGGCATTATCGCCCAGGCAAGTCCACATGGCACTTCATGGTGATTGGTACGGGTGTTGTCGAATGTTTACCATTTCATCTCTAGCTGCAGCGCATGAAGATGAAACATTCAATCTTGCCGAAACGTCATTAAAGTGACTGATTTCGTTGTGGCTGTAGAATTAAAAAGTAAAGCTTTTTTTTTTTTCAAATGTATTATTTATTATTTATTTATTACTGATTATTCATTAAGTTATGTACTAATTATTTGGTAATAGTTTTGTGATAAAAAAATAAATAATTAAATAAATAAATAAATAATTAATATGTTTGTATTTATTTTTATTTATGTGTGTATTTACTTTCCATTTATGTGTATGCATGTGTTTAACAATGTCGTCCTATTCACGTTTCCAGGCCCATATACACACTGGCTGACTTTTCATTCACGCTTTCGCATACTGTTCTACGTCAGAGGGGTGTCACGTTGTCTTGTCTCCAATTACATCAGCAGCGATGTCGCTAATTCTAAACTGTACGACGACACAGCTTTTAAGGACCCCACAACATCTAGAACTGCCCCTCCCCCCCCCCCCCCCCCCCCCCCACAAACGACAACCTGAGCCTAGTCCCACGAGGAAACCCTTTTCGAAGAAAACAGTAGAACGTGACACCCCTCTAACCTAGACCAGACTGAGAAAGTATGTAGATGTGCCGGGAAAAGTGAATAGGACCAAACATTTATGTTTTTATTTATAAACTGAATTGTCACTTGTCTGTTTTACCACTTTTTTAGGGCCGTGTAGACGAGGGAGCCTTCAGCCTGTGGGTTTAGGGCCGTGTAGACAAGGGAGCTTCAGCCTGTGGGTTTAGGGCCGTGTAGACAAGGGAGCTTCAGCCTGTGGGTTTAGGGCCGTGTAGACAAGGGAGCTTCAGCCTGTGGGTTTAGGGCCGTGTAGACGGGGGAGCTTCAGCCTGTGGTTTTAGGGCCGTGTGGACGAGGGAACCTACAGCCTGTGGGTTTAGGGCTGTGTAGACGGGGGAGCCTTCAGCCTGTGAGTTTGGGACGACCTGACACGGGTAAATCTATCCTTATATTTATCTGCCTCTGCTTTTGTTTATACCTATCTGCACTTATCAATGATTTGTAAGTGTTTACATGGGCCTGGGTATCGTCCCCTCCTTTATCCCTTGATTTCCGATTGTAATACCTGTTTCTAACCACATGTGAAATGAGATGTTTGAGAATGGCTGCGAATAAAACCAGAAGAGATCGAGTGAGAAACGATGTGATTACAAGAACTATTGGAACCATAACCATCGTTAAATTGATTGAGAAGCAAAGAATGAAATGGTTTGGTCACCTAATGAGAATGGAACCAACGATGCCAGCATCAAAAGCATACAACATGAAAATCGAAACACCAAGAGGCAGGGGAAGACCAAGAAGAAGATGGATTGAAGGATTCACGGACAACTTGAGACTTCATAACATCACGTCATATGAAGCGACTGAGCGCGCCCTGGCTCGGTTGCCGATCATCTGATAGACTGCGGCACAAGCAGATTTTGACAAAAGAAGAAGACTACCTGTTTGGTGATTTTTCGCTGGATTTTAGCAGGGTGTGTGTGTGTGCGTGAGTGTGTATGTGTGTGTGTGTGTGTGTATACATATAAACACACATACTTTTGTCACGTATAATTATGTCGTTTGATTGTATATGTATGTTTGTGCATATTTATATCATTTACGAATACATAAATAAGCAAACTATGTAAAGAACTTTTACCTGCCGGGTGTAGGATGTTAGGCTTATGTTTAAGAATGGAGGTGGAGGCGGTCACTGCAGCTTTCCGCTGGCTAGAGAACACGACGCACACACACATATCGTGATTGTAACTGATTGAGAAAGCATGCTGAGGAAGATCAGAACAGGTATGCTTCGTGCAGAGTGGCATGCTTCGCTGCAGAGGACACGAGAGAGGAGTATTGTCTGGATTTTTTCACCAAGTAACGCCGGTGTGTTGCGAAATGAACAGGCGGACAGACTGGCTGGCTCTGCACAACTTGGTGGAATACTGATACATGATAGGGCAGACGTGGTTAGTGCCTTGTGGGAGAGCGTGTACAATTCGGAGGAGCAGATGGATCACCACAGTCTGGTGAGATTGATGCAGTTGGGGGTGACGAGAGATTCTGGCAGAAGTTCGAGGCTCAGAGGAAAGGCAAGACGGACGTTTAATCAGAAAGCTACTGGCACCATTAGTATCGGAACTCTTCGCTGGCTACTGAAGATGGGGACGGAGCGCTTATGGGAATGCCCCGAGTGCTATGATGTCGGTTCTTGAATCAAATCAAAATCATTTTTTGAAGAAAAGAAAAACAGCTTCTTTCGGATTTGAACTCACGATCATCTGACCCTCATGCGAGCGTCTAGTCACCACACCAGAGCGATGCCCCTAGTGACACATTCATCATCATCCTTTGTGCGCCGTTAGAAGTCACCTAGGGCTGGCATACCTCCACTCGGCTCTGTGCATGCAGCTGTCACGGCGTTCAATCCAACAGTTTGAGCTTCTTGAAGTAACGTTCTTCTTCTTCTTCTTCTTCTTCTTCTTCTTCTTCTTCTTCTTCTTCTTCTTCTTCTTCTTCTTCTTCTTCTTCTTCTTCTTCTTCTTCTTCTTCTTCTTCTTCTTCTTCTTCTTCTTCTTCTTCTTCTTCTTCTTCTTCTTCTTCTTCTTCTTCTTCTTCTTCTTCTTCTTCTCTTCTTTCTTCTTCTTCTTCTTCTTCTTCTTTCTTCTTCTTCTTCTTCTTCTTCTTCTTCTTCTTCTTCTTCTTCTTCTTCTTCTTCTTCTTCTTCTTCTTTCTTCTTCTTTCTTCTTCTTCTTCTTCTTCTTCTTCTTCTTCTTCTTCTTCTTCTTCTTCTTCTTCTTCTTCTTCTTCTTCTTCTTCTTCTTCTTCTTCTTCTTCTTCTTCTTCTTCTTCTTCTTCTTCTTCTTCTTCTTCTTCTTCTTCTTCTTCTTCTTCTTCTTCTTCTTCTTCTTCTTCTTTCTTCTTCTCTTCTTCTTCTTCTTCTTCTTCTTCTTCTTCTTCTTCTTCTTCTTCTTCTTCTTCTTCTTCTTCTATTTCTTCTTCTTCTTCTTCTTCTTCTTCTTCTTCTTCTTCTTCTTCTTTCTTCTTCTTCTTCTTCTTCTTCTTCTTCTTCTTCTTCTTCTTCTTCTTCTTCTTCTTCTTCTTCTTCTTCTTCTTCTCTTCTTCTTTCTTCTTCTCTTCTTCTTCTTCTTCTTCTTCTTCTTCTTCTTCTTCTTCTTCTTCTTCTTCTTCTTCTTCTTCTTCTTCTTCTTCTTCTTCTTTCTTCTTCTTCTTCTTCTTCTTCTTCTTCTTCTTCTTCTTCTTCTTCTTCTTCTTCTTCTTCTTTCTTCTTCTTCTTCTTCTTCTTCTTCTTCTTCTTCTTCTTCTTTCTTCTTCTTCTTCTTCTTCTTCTTCTTCTTCTTCTTCTTCTTCTTCTTCTTCTTCTTCTTCTTCTTCTTCTTCTTCTTCTTCTTCTTCTTCTTCTTCTTCTTCTTCTTCTTCTTCTTCTTCTTCTTCTTCTTCTTCTTCTTCTTCTTCTGTCCGCTTGAAATAGATTATCTATATCTGCAATGCTGTCTCTAGTATGAACTTCAATGTTTGTTGTAATTCACACATCGACCCGTAAAGTTTGACTTGCACTGATGTTTCTCTTGGCCAAAAATGTCCTAATATATTGTATTTGGGACAGTCTTGGAGAACAGACTCAAGTGCCAGTCCACATGTACACATGTGGCTGTGAAGTCGATTGTGTTCTCTGTAATGTTTTCCTTGGACGTTCACCTTTCTCAGACATTTTGTTTTCCTATTTCAGTGCCTGTTTTGTAATTCTTTGCTCATTTCGTCTCAGAGTGTGCCGAATATATCCCTACCTTTTCTATCTTATTGCAGCCGATAAAGGTATTTGTCCAGACATTTCTCTGATCTTATCACTGTCTTAAATATCAATCCCATTTTATGTTTACGATTCTCAGTGAGACATCTGCTATCTACTGACAAGACATCGACGTGACTGCTTCGAGATACTAAGCTAAGTGATTTTGTGTATTTGTGTGGTATTGTTTGATTCATGTATGTGCTGATGAGAGCTCCATAGCTGCAACGTTCACGTTTTGTTTGTGTTTGTTATATTGTGAAGCTTGCTGATATACTTTTCGTTCGGTTTTTTTTTTTTCTTTTCAGTTAGACATCACCATATCAAAGGAATATATTTTTGGCGGTCCCCTTCAAGTGGTGCTCAGGGTATGTGGCCTATCTGCCCTACACGAGGTACGCCACTGTTCCATGATTTAACACAGTTTTCGGAATTTCTAAGTGTTTTCTTCTCATCCTTGTGATGTCACTCTGCAGACTGCAATTGTGGAGGGGATAAAAACTATCATGTCAGAAAACAGACGCACGCACGCACGCACGCACACACACACACACACACAATGTTAACTCTTTCGGAATAGAGAAATAACGAAGGCGGCTTTTCGAACAGTTAAGTAAACTGAGTTCTGGCTTGAAAGACGCAGGTTCGAATCCTTGTTAAAATTGTGGTTTTTATTATGTCGAGGACAGTGAAGAATCCTAACTAGCGAAGGCCTTGGAGTAAACATGAATACTGTAGTCACGATAAGGTTCTATCCTCTTCATTGTGTTTTAGTCACCGTGTGTGTTGCTTTTAGTACTCCGCTGATAAAGACTTTGGTCGAAACGTTAGGTTGTATTTATGCCCCCCTTTTCCATCCCCCCCCCCCCTTTTGAGCTTTCTACTCACAGTTTGTGTCGGATGTATTACTTATAGTTTGGGCCGGATTTAGAATTTATGAGGTCCTAAGCTACATAAAGCTCCGAGGCCCCTACAGTTTACAATTACATCAGCAAAATCAGAAAATTTTTAAAAATATAAATGCCTTTTAAATATACGTATAATGAAAATATATTATGGTTTAATTATTAGTAACCCCCTCCTCCCCCCCTCCCCCCACCCATGTGTTTGTATAATCACAGATATTATCTTATATAATCATCTGAAATGTTCTTTAAAAAATGCATTAAAAATAAATTAAAATTACATGGTGGGGGGAAAAAAGGGGGGGGGGCACAAATAAGCATTTGTTAACATTTAAGGCCCCAAGTTGCAGCATATTTTGCGTGTATCTAAACCCAGCACTGTTTTTCTGTCCATAGCCTTGCGGTCCAGAATCTGCAAGCTCGAGGAACACCACCGACCACTTCCCCCCCCCCCCCCCCGACTCCCCACCCCCAACAAAACAGAGCCCAGTATCAGTGGTGTAGACAAACGCACTATGCGTTTCTCGGTCATTTAAGGGGAGGGGACAAACTGGGAAATCAGAAATTATGCAAGTTTTTGTTCATTGTTAGATACCTAAATATGGTCGGATTTATTTCACATTTTACATGGAACTTCCTTATCTATCATGAAAACATTAAATCGCGGAGCAATCAAGTGAAATATGTTTTAGTAAGTAAGTAAAGTAAAAGTAAAGATCCCTTTCCCCGCCTTAGGCGCATCGGGCATATGGGAAAAGCACCCATATTTTTACAGACCAATCGGCACTGGATGGGTAATGTGGTCAGCATTACGCCGGCCGTCTTTACTTCCCCAGGACAGCCATCCTGGTACCCATTTTAGGCTGGGTCGACCTGCGACGTCCCGTACCATGATAAAAATCCACGCAGCCAGCAGTGGGTTTCGATCGCGGTACGTTGGAATTACGAGTCGGACTCGCAACGCCTTAACCACGGACGCCTCATGAAATATGTTTATTGAATACTTATTGCTATTTGATGAAAGAACATATTTTGCTGATGGCTGAACTGTATGTTTCAAACAGAATCTACTCTCCTCCAAATGTTGTTCAATTTCGCCTAAAATAAAGTTAAGGACCGTTTTCCCGCCTTCAGGCGTATTGGACATATAGGGCTAGACCTTTATTTTATAGACGAAACGTACTTGATGGGCGATGTGGTCAGCACTACGCCGGTCGCCTTTATTTCCCAGGACTGCAACTAGTACCCACTCAAGGCTGGGTCGAACTGGGAGCCAAAGTCATTTTTGTAAAAATCGGGCCTTGATTAGGACCCGAACACACGACCTTCTGATCCGCAGGCGAGCGTCTAGACGCTAGACCACCACGAGTCATAATTTGGCCTAATAGTTTTGAAATGATCCTAGCAACACATGACTGACTGACTGACTGACTTTTAACCCCACTAGGACATCACACAAGCGACAAACACCCGATGACACAAGGTGCCACCATGTGGATGAGGATCACCGTGGAGAGGTCCCAGAAACCGCGTTCAGACAATTGGCCAGAGTAGGGTTTCAAATAACAAAAAATTGCATCCTAAAAAGGACGGAAAGTTAATATCTGTCTTAGACGGGAAAACAACACATGTGCGAAACAGTTAGTTTGAGAAATATGTCTTTAGAGTTGTGTATGAGATGAGTGTGTTGATTGGCTGAATAAAGCAAATCCGTAATAAATAGACCAATTAAATTGTTTCTTCTATGCCGTTTCATGAAATAGATCGTACGGGTCTCCAGAAACGGAACAATTTGCTAGTTTTAAATAAAGTCTCCATGTCCCCTTTAAATCGTAATACAATTTTGACAGTTTTTGCTTACTTAATGACAATGAAAACGTAGATAATTACGTTACACGTGCTTTTAAAGAATACAGAAAAAAGGCATTCTGTTTTTTAACGCCGTTTGCACAGCTATTTTCGGTCCTTTTCACGTTTCCTGGCACATTTACACACTGTCGGACGTTTAGTTTATACTTTCTTAGACTGCTCTACGTCAGAGGGGTGTCACGTTGTCTTGCCACCAATTATATCAGCGCCGATCTTGCGTGCTCTACATTACAGCTTTCAATGAGAGGGCCGCGTGGTCTCGAGGCATGATGTCGAATGCTACCGGTTCCGGGTTCAAGCCCCGCTGAAGGCCGGGATTTGTTCATGTTGACTTCTAGTAATTCCCCTGATCTCTAGGTAGTAATAACGGACGCCTGAGTGTATTGTTGGGCAAGTAAAAAAAAAATTCCTTGGCAGTTGAAAATCGAAAAAGAGTAGTCTAACGGCGCTGCTGGGGAATAATTTTGACTTAAAAATCCACTCAAAGTATTTCAGGATCCTTGCCTCTCCTACGGAGTTCGTGCACTGCGCTGAGATTCTTCGGACTCAGGTTTGAGTCAGGAAAAGAACGGAGCACTTATGAGTTACAACCGTTGTGCTGCGATTTTGGACCGTTGTTTAAACCTAAATCTCACCGTGTTTGCCCAGAGATTTCTCTGATTTGGTCAACCCTCTTGAATTGGGGCCGTGTCATTACATTGTCCTCCGGCACTTTCACTAATAACGCCTGAACAAATGCAAGGGCAACCCACAACACTCAAGTGCTGACTGGACGCTTGCCTGATTTCCCCGAAGGCCTGGGTCAAATCTGTACTGAGGCTGGTTTTTATAATTTACTTGGGTTTCAAAGTTGACTAAGCCTAAATAAAAAATGCACCTGGAAATTTCTTAGGAAGGAAAGGCGATGTAGTGATGTTAACCATATAACCCATGTCGTGCCTGTGGATGTCGCATGCCTTCATCGTGTTGTTGTTAAGTTAGACAGCACTAGTAGCGCACAATGGACGACCAACACTCGGTGACACAAAGTGTCATTGTTCGGATGACAATCCTCAGATACAGATTCGACAAGTACCGCTTGACTATAAGATTATATAGCAGCCAAGTCATCCGATTTCAGCAGTCTCCTAATCAGACATTTTTTACGACATGCTTGTTGGTAGTGGTGATATCCATCCCCCCCCCCCCCCCCCCCCCCCCCCCCCCCCCCCCCCCCCCCACCTAGGGTCCCAGAGTTCCCTTAAGGGGTATGTTAGCATATAATGAACACAACAACAAGAATAAACACACTTGCAGTAGCTATTATTAAAATAACAATTTGTCATTTAAACTGTACGTCCCATTTGAGCATGGGACCTCGACCAACGTGAATGATCTGGAGAGACGATTGCAGTAGGGAGTGACAAGCCCCACACTGACCACTCTGAGGAAATTAATTATTTAAATAGCTACTCGTACCCTCAGAACTGAAACTCCAGGCTAGCTGCCGAAGGTTCGGATGGGACGCTTTTGTGAATGTTGCGAGTATTCTTTACTCAAACCACAACAGACATTTTGTATAATTTGTCATTATTACAAACACAAACAACTGCCTCCTGGGAGATGTAGCCTGACCATAAACTTCATATTTGGCCTTCTACGACATGCTTAATAGGTGTTCCTTGTCGTGTATTTGTTTGCCACTGTATTACAGGAACAATAAATCAAAATAAACACTGTATCTTCCAAGTAGAACTCGAAAAACATGTCGGGAAAGTATCAAATTCAGAAAGTGGCATGGCGAAACAGCGCCCCATTCTAAGTGGCGAGTGTATAATTTAATTAATGTTTAATTACAATAATGAAAACTGCTTACCAGAGTCGGTTATGTTGTTGATGTTGTATCCTGTCTGTTTTCAGAAACTGTATGTGTTTGAAAACATGTGAAATGTCTGTTTTCGGGGAAATGTCCAACACAGTAACAGTGGTTTGAGTGTCAGCTTCATTCACACAACTGTGTGATTTACTCCTGCACTGTCGTGAATTTGTTGTAGTTGTCGCTGATGCTGAAAGTAGTCCTTTGTGTTTATGGTACTTGCAGCGGTCAGTTAGGAAAATAATGTACGATTTGCTGCAAGAGTGGACATCGTTTGACCAAATTCTTCAACAGCAACAAGGGAAAATGGCGAATATCTGGGCAGTTTTGGAGCCTTTTGTTCTCGTAACACTAGCCCGCAGCCAGGGTCTCCGTGATTGACAGGTCAGGGACTGGGAATGCTGTGACACGTTTCTATTGGCCAGGCCTTAGAGACCACGCCCAGGAAGACGGGACATAACGGCTGACAATCAACAGTGTTTTTGAGATAGCATCAATTCTTGTTTTGATTGACAGCTAATAAGGCGTGGCTAACAGATGAACAGCGAATTAAGTAGGTTTTCTTTTGAGAATGATCGGGCTCTCGATCTAACGGCTGTTGGATTTTTATTTTCCAAACAATTACTTTTATCAATGCAAGGCAGCCGAAACCAAATTAGTCCAGCCCTGATTGACAGCAAATAAGGCGCGGTTAGCGGCAAGACCGCCAATAACGTAGAGACTGTATCGCATGTTTCAGGACTTCGATCAATTAGAAGTTGGGCTTTTATTTTCCAAACAATTACTTTTATCAAAGCACGGTAGCCGAAATCAAATTAGTTCGACCTGTACACGTGGGAGCTGGAGATGGGTTTTAGCTTGATTAAAATACTTAGACCACCCCTTATACATGCATGCGTCTATGTGGCCGTATGCATGCATTTGTAGATGTAGTCATGTAAGTGTGGATATCAGTGTATCTTGTTCATCCTCTCTCCCACTATTTACCTTATCGAGGTGTTGGGAGAGATGTAAAGATCGTTTCTAGTGCATTGTATAGTTTGGTGTTCATTTCTGTTAGGTTGCTCCTGACGTTGTCGCTCCATCTCTAGCGCGATCTTCCCCTTGCTCTGTGTTTATTATATTTCTTCAGCGTGGCTCTCTGTGGCAGTTAGTACCAGTACATTCTCGTCATGTGGCCAAACCATCTCATTCCGTGTTCTTTAATGAATTGTATGACTGGTTTCAGTTCTAGTCTTCTTCTAATTTCTTCATTTCTGATTTTATCTCTTCTTGTCACACCGGCAGCTCTCCTAAGACATCTCATCTCTCTTGTTACGATCTTCCACTCGCTAGTTGAAGTAAAGTCTATGTTTGACAGTGATAGCACAATGTTGGCCTCAAAAAAAGTTCTTTGAGATTTGCTTTGGTTGTACGTGTGTATGTTAGAATGTGATTGTATGACTATAGAATGTGATTGTATGACTACGTTTAAGTGTCTATATATCTATGTTTAAGTATTAGTACCAGTGTTTTCGCGTGTCTGTGCATTTAGTGTGTATGTGTGTGTGTGTGTCGTCTGTCTGTTGGAGAGTCTGGTTATTCCTGGACCTACTGACTCGGACATGCAGGGGTGTGAGAGAATGAACCTGTAGTTTTGTTGTTGTTGTTGTTTATTTTATGTTTATTCTGTGGGTTTTCCAACAAAAATCGAAGGCTACAGAAACTATTATTGGACGCGACAGAGATTCTCAACTATATTTATAAACGAAAGCTGACGGACGATCAACACTGAGATAAAATATTATATCAATAAATGTGCCAATGTGCATCCGACAAGAAAAGACATAGGACAGGAGGATTGCGTTCTAAGTACAGCCACAGTGCTAACAGAACCGCCAGCATCGACGCCGTAAGACATTTCCTGCAGGAGACGGAGCACCTATAGGCATACCCGGTGTTCTGTTGGGGAACATCTTTTATCAGTAGTCCCTTTTTGCTCTTTTTTGTCTCTGTCTATGTGGATGCATGTATAAGTAAGTAAAATAATAGACCCTTCACGATTTTATTATTATTATTATTTTTTAAATTTATTTTGTTGGGACACATATGCAAAGTTAAGTTGTTGTTGTTGTTGTTGTTGTTTTTTAAATATTCTTTGCATCCATAGAATGAAGCGAACATTTGAAAGCAGATGTCAGAATTATCACGAGAAAGAACAAATTCAACACCCAAATCTCTACCTAATTATCTTTAAAGACAAGATTCCGTGAGTTTCTCCTAATGTTGAACATTACGTACATTCCTGTGTTTCACTGGAACAGATTATTCCGGAGTACGTTCATTTCGACAGCTCAAGAGAATTTAAAAACACAGAACTGTCACAACTATGTCTCACGCACACTTATTTGCACTTAGCATCATTATGTTGTGACATAATCAGCGTTTCTGCTTCTGGGAAATCAAGGGGGTAATTTATTCTGCTGTAACTTAGAGCCCTTTAGAGGATTATGTGATATCACTGATGTGATTGTGCAAACATATTCTTCACTATTTCTTTTAAAAACAATTAAACATTGTTATTTTTACATTATCTATGTATTCATTAGCAGCATCCTGTCTCGGAAAGTGGAAATGTTTTGGTTATTTCGAGCGCCACGGAGGATCCGAAACAAAAATACACCAGAAGATGTGTTACCCAGAAGGAGGGGCAGGGGCAGACCAGCACGAAGATGAACGCATCAAAGAAGTGACTCCCTGAATGTGAAAGCACACACAAGGCGGGAAAAGCTCGAGACAGACGAAATTTCTTGATGAGAGCGACGTCTTGCTAAGGGCCTGCTACACGATGATGATATATTTAAAAGACATATATGTTTAAGTTTTCTGAGACCAGCTGGATAAGTTAAAAGTCTTAACGCTTTATATACTTTAGGGCCTCATCATCTAAATCCGGGCTTATCCCGCAAACTCCTGCTCGTGTTTTTCAGCATCTCGTCTGAGAGGAAAGAAGAACAAGGTTGTGACACCGAAGACCAGTTCTATAGAGCAAGAACAATTAAAACCAGAACAATGGCAAGGTCAGACGGATCAATACCGTCACCCGAAACTGCTAATCAACTGAAATCCTTCCAGCCAACAAGGCCCTAGAATGGTTTCTCGCTTTCAAATGACCATCGCCAACAAACTGACAACTATAGCTGCATGGGGGCTCCCCTACCCCCGCCGCTCATGAAAGTCAATAAAACTTATAGGGCTTCTCTCAATCTGATGCTAATTCCTGCCATGCGCAGTCAATTATTCACTACATCCGCTTCCGGTATGTTGCTATGAGGATGCCCTTCACCTTGCTTGTGTCAATCACGTTGGCGCCTCATTCATTGGGCTTTTCAGATCACCTATTAAGGTCAGTAATTGAAGTTTGGATAAATACCTTCCGTGTGCGTGTTTTCTCCATTGGAATCGACGCCAACTGGGTCCAAATGCAAACATTTGACGCCGGTCGACGTAACGTTTCACCAAACTGTAGTCCTGCTGTGAGAGTCATTGTTCTTGCACTGGACTCGGTTACGTTCCCTGTTGCTGTGTAAACTGTGGCGAGCGAGCAGACCACTTAGGAGAGCCAGAACAACGGGGTTTAGCAGCAACAACAGGTGTTGAGTGTTTCAAGGACCACACTGGAACGGACTGAGGCCACTATGTGGGTGTATGGGCAGTGGAAGGGGAAAGATTATCATTTTCTTCGTTTCCATTTGTAACTTCTTCTTCTTCTTCTTTCGTTCGCCCGAAATAAGTTGGCTATATCAGCAGTATTGTCTCTTGTATAAATTTCACTGTCGTTGTTAGTTCATTCAGTGGTCCATAGAGTTTACGTTCCACTGTTGTTCTTTCTGGCCAAAAGGTTTGCCTTGTCAAATTCGGTGCAGTCCTGGAGTGCATGCTCTGCTGTCTGAAGCACCTTTCCACAGGTGCACATGGCTGATACGCCTATCTTGAATTTTGTGTACATGTGGTTACGTAATCAGTTGTGCCCTGTTCTGAGGCGGAGGATAATGCCTTGTTCTAGTCTGTCTATAATGAAATAGTCGTTTTGTGCTGGCGCTGGTGGTTTCCTGATTGATTTAATGATTCTTTTCTTTTGGTGGTATGTGAGTGGTACATCCGGCTGCACTTTTGTCGCACCTTCTCCTGCCAGTTGATCAGCTTTCTCATTTCCAGGCACTCCACAATGAGACGGTATCCACTGCATTACGACTCTTCGCTGAAGGCTTTCTATTTGTAACTATATCGTTTGGTTTTTTTTTTTTTTTAAAGATACATTTTCACTTTTATGTTTTGAAGAATCGTCAAATGTTGAACCTAGCCCGATATTGGAGACAATGTTTTTGTTGTTTTTAAAGGCCCATCCCGGCTGTTGTCAGGGGCCCTAAACATAACCTTTCGATTTTCTAGGACTTGCATCTGAATGTTTGCACTTTGTGCCACCGAGTGTTTATATCTTGTTGTACGGTGCTGGTAGCGTTGAAAGTCAGTCAGTCAGTCAGTCAGTCAATCAGTCAGTCAGTTAGTCAGTCAGTCAGTCAGTCAGTCAAACGTCAAATGATATGCATACCCAACCATGGTGTGTGGTGCAGAAACTTAGACAATGAACAAGTAACTATAAAATCTAACTGATTCTCTGGAGATGTGCGTATACAGAAGAATAGATAGCTTTTTATGAAAACAAAAACCTTTCAATACAGAGGTTTTGGAAAGACTTCGAATGAAAAAATAATTACTCAGAAAATAAACAGACAATTACAATATTTTGTCCACATTAAAATAGATAGGGAAAAATCAAGGACAAGAGAGTAAGAAGTAGACAACGAAACAAGTGGGAAGACAACATCAAGAGATGGACAGGCATCAGTCTGAGAGAGTGTACAGCCAGGACAAGAGACAGAGCCTGTTGGAGGTACAGTGCAGTCAACCTTCACTGTGGAGACGGCACTTGATTGATTGATTCGGAAAAAGAAAAATACTTCCATTTTGTAACCCCATACTTGAGGTCACGCTGAAATCGTTCCAGTATTATTGACAATTAATCAAGTAACAGAAAGTATTGTGAACGGCACTCATAGAAAGAAGTAGAAAGATAGAAGAACACACTAGACAACATAAAAATCCAAAGCTATAGTTACCGTGCCGGGAATGGAACCTGTCACCTTCAGACGGCGTCTGCGCCTCGCCATGAATACAAGTGCACTAAGATACATGGTCAACTAGGCACCCCCAGAAAAAGGTGTCTCATTGGCCATGTCTATGGTACAGCTTGAAATCCACGACTATGGAATACGGACAGAATTCATTTAAACCCATTGAAATGGCACCATAGGTTACAGAAATGTTATATTAACACAGTATTATTGTCCGACTGTTGAAAAAGCTTTTTCTGGGATCTCTACCTGTAGAATTCTCATCCACGATTTGCAGATTCTGCAATCCCAGGCGGTGCCAAAACTGGCCAGGTTCCCTGATGTAAGTGCCAGCCAGGTTCCCTGATGTAAGTGCCAGCCAGGTTCCCCGACGTAAGTGCCAGCCAGGTTCCCTGATGTAAGTGCCAGCCAGGTT
This sequence comes from Candidula unifasciata, assembly GCA_905116865.2. Classification (NCBI taxonomy): domain Eukaryota; kingdom Metazoa; phylum Mollusca; class Gastropoda; order Stylommatophora; family Geomitridae; genus Candidula; species Candidula unifasciata. The sequence continues at coordinate 236,200 of CAJHNH020001202.1, forward strand.
CCCTGATGTAAGTGCCAGCCAGGTTCCCGGATGTAAGTGCCAGCCAGGTTCCCTGACGTAAGTGCCAGCCAGGTTCCCGGATGTAAGTGCCAGCCATGTTCCCCGACGTAATTCCCAGCCAGGTTTCCCGACGTATGTCCCAGCCAGGTTCCCCGACGTACGTGCCAGCCAGGTTCCCTGACGTATGTCCCAGCCAGGTTCCCCGACGTAAGTGCCAGCCAGGTTCCCGGATGTAAGTGCCAGCCATGTTCCCCGACGTAATTCCCAGCCAGGTTCCCCGACGTACGTCCCAGCCAGGTTCCCCGACGTATGTCCCAGCCATGTTCCCTGACGTATGTCCCAGCCAGGTTCCCCGACGTAAGTGCCAGCCAGGTTCCCCGACGTAAGTGCCAGCCAGGTTCCCCGACGTAAGTGCCAGCCAGGTTCCCCGACGTAAGCGCCAGCCAGGTTCCCCGACGTACGTCCCAGCCAGGTTCCCCGACGTACGTGCCAGCCAGGTTCCCCGACGTACGTGCCAGCCAGGTCTGCACTTCAGGTTTTGTTCCTAACCACAGAACGCTTCGTGTTTATTTTTTTATTTTGAACCTAGACTTGTTGGATTCGCATCCTGATAGTGTCTCCTTCAGTCACTTGCTGTTAATCTCTCAGTATACAAATCTGAATGGGGAACATTTAACCTTTATCCTTTTTTTTTAACATTTAACCACCGACCAGTTTAAATCAAAAATAACTGTTATAGGTTGAACTTGATGTCTGTGATCTGCTCCAGTCGGATTGTCATCATAATAGTGTCTCCCTGAGTCATTTAGTATACTTTCCGTATACTAACCTCAAAAAAGGGGGGAAGAGAACGAAAAATAATGAAAGTGACAACGCAATACAACCCAGCCACATTGAACAGTAACTTTATACCCATGAATGACCAAATGTAACATAGTTCACTGGGTTTGCTCGTTTGGGTTCTCTTTGGGTCACTGGTTGTAACTGTACCCATCTCCTCTTCTATCCTCTGTTGTTCTGCAACCCTTTTCAGAGTACAGGCCCTTGACCAATATGGCTGCTGACCATTAACTCGTTCAAAATGCCCAAACTTACACAGGGGTTTGATCTGGAACCGCATGGCGTAGCGTCTATACGCTCTCCTGCGGGTTCGACAGCCCCGGGGTCGTATCCACTACGATCTGTGTGTGTGTTTTCAGAATATGTCTTCGCTAGAAGGTTAAATGTGAACCAGGCCATGTGCTGGGAAGTAAAGACCGCTGGCGTGACGTTCATTACTTCAAATATCAAGCGACGATTGGTCCATAACAATAGGTATCTTGCGCCAAATGTCTGGTATACTTTACTACTGGCGTAAAAACATGTCTGTGCAGTAGGTGGTTAAGCTCTTACGGGTGTACTCATTCTGATGGTAGGTTTAACCGGCTGTTTGGACTGTGCCCAATCGGTTGACATCCCTGGTGGGGATAAAATAGCCGACAGATTGGCCAGAAGCGGCAGTGACGTGGTACAACCAAAAAGGGACTTAACCCACCAAGAGACTAACGCATTAATACAATCTAGTATCCAAGAAAGGTGGCTGGATACACACATACATTCACTCCCCAAGACTCGCTTCATCGCCTCTCTAGAGAGGGACAATTTCTATTCAGACTAAGGACTGGGCAGAACAGACTTCGTCAACATGTTCAAACTTTTCGGTATAGGAAACACGGAGACGTGTCCCTTTAGGGTGGCACCCGGAAATGCTGAGCATGTGCTCCAACACTGTCAACTGTATGCTGACAACAGAGACGCAATCTGGCCTATTCCAACCACACTGAAGACAAAACTGTATGGTACACAAGAGGATATGGATTGCACGATAGCTTTCATAAAGGCTACCGGCCTCCTGATATAAGTTTTCTGACAGAAGGATCGAAGAAGAAGAACAAGAAAAAAGAATGCAACCTGAAAGAGGTCTATCGTCTGTCTGTCTGTCTGTCTGTCTGTCTGTCTGTCTGTCTGTCTGTCTGTCTGTCTGTCTGTCTGTCTGTCTGTCTGTCTGTCTGTCTGTCTGTCTGTCTGTCTGTCTGTCTGTCTGTCTGTCTGTCTGTCTGTCTGTCTGTCTGTCTGTCTGTCTGTCTGTCTGTCTGTCTGTCTGTCTGTCTGTCTGTCTGTCTGTCTGTCTGTCTGTCTGTCTGTCTGTCTGTCTGTCTGTCTGTCTGTCTGTCTGTCTGTCTGTCTGTCTGTCTGTCTGTCTGTCTGTCTGTTCTTTAATCATCACATATTGTGTCATCTTCTCCATGTCCTGGTCGTGTCTTCATCTATTTCTAATTGTCTTTTTCCTTAGTTTTTTGGCGTGCCTCTTTTCTTCTGCCCTGTAGGTTCAAGCGGAAGTCTTTCTAGTTCATTATTACCCAGATTTTTTAAACGCATGTCTTATCCATTGTCAGCGCAATTTCCTCACCCCTTGATTCGCCTGAATTGTATTAGCTGTCTCACAAAGCTCCGCCCAGAGTGGTTCTGTCATATCATCTATATTTACAGAGAATGCTTGCAGTGCCGTTGTTGATTGTTAGATTAGTGTATTCTTAACACACAACCCTCTACTGACCGGACCAGAAAGAGAGCCCTACTAGGAGTTATGTAACCATAAGTGCTGGGCCCTGGGGCGTGTGAGAGTTCTGAGTGAGAGTCGGGAGTGACAAATGAAGTTCCAGCCACTTCAACTGCCTTGTGCAGTGGCGGACTAGCGAATTAATCGGGTTGCCAGATGGCAAGTCATGTGACGAAGATCTGCGAGCTCCTAATGAAGTCAGCATTGTGGGCGTCTGAGGAAATCAACCAAATGAGTCCATGAAGAAGTCAACCTTGTGTTACCCTGATGAAGTCAACCCTGTGGGTTCCTGATAAAGTCAACCCTGTGGGTTCCTGATAAAGTCAACCCTTTTAGCTCCTCATGAAGTCAACCCTGTGGGCCCCTCATGAAGTCAACCCTGTGGGCCCCTCATGGAGTCAACCCTGTGGGCCCCTCATGATGTCAACCCTGTGGGCCCCTCATAAAGTCAACCCTGTGGGCCCCTCATGATGTCAACCCTGTGGGCACCTCCTGAAGTCAACCCTGTGGGCCCCTCATGATGTCAACCATGTGGGCCCCTCATGATGTCAACCATGTGGACCCCTCATGAAGTCAACCCTGTGGGCACCTCCTGAAGTCAATCATGTGGGCCCCTCATGATGTCAACCCTGTGGGCCCCTCATGATGTCAACCCTGTGGGCCCCTCATGATGTCAACCCGGTGGGCCCCTCATGATGTCAACCCTGTGGGCCCCTCATGATGTCAACCCTGTGGGCACCTCCTGAAGTCAACCCTGTGGGCCCCTCATGATGTCAACCCTGTGGGCCCCTCATGAAGTCAACCCTGTGGGCCCCTCATGAAGTCAACCCTGTGGGTCCCTCATGAAGTCAACCCTGTGGGTCCCTCAGGAAGTCAATCCTGTGGGCCCCTCATGAAGTCAACCCTGTGGGCCCCTCATGAAGTCAACCCTGTGGGCTCCTGGTAAAGTCAGCCCTTATGAGATAATTCTTACCCCTAACGTTTCTAAAACATTGCATGCAATATTTTTTTATCATTTTTATCTATCCCTAGGCAGTTGAAAGAGTAGCCTAACGGCGCTGCCCGGTCAAAATTTGGAGTTTAAAATCTACCTAAAGTATTTCAGGATCCTCACCGGTGCTACAGACCCTGTGCATTGTGCTAAGCTTCTTTATATTCAGACTCCAGTTAGCAGAAGAACAGAGCACTTTTGGGTCACTACCCGTGTGCCATGATGTTGATCTGTTGTTCAAACCTCAAATCCAGCCGACCACAAACAGTGAAAATCCGCAGGTCATGGGACAGTCAAATATTTCGGGGGCTTTTAGATGAGGCGTATAGTTTTGGTTACAGTTAGGGTTAGAGATAGGTAAACGAGCGAAAACGAAGAAACGTGCTAAAGAACAGAAAACACGAAAAACTTGCTCTTATCACCCTCTAAAATACTGGACTGTCCAGTGACGTCATTTGTGGTCGGCTAAAAAGGAAGCACCCTTTCGTCAATTGCCCAGATTTTAAACCACGTTAATAAAAATAACTTTGACCTCCTAAAACTAATTAGAGGGTCTGGAAATTATTAGCTCCTATTGTATGGGATTGAGCGGAGTGTGCGAAAGAGAAAGAAAAACATTGTGTTTAAGGTGAGATGTCGTATCGTCTCCGCGCCTGACGGCATCTTGTGATGATCCTCAGTGTTGACACAAACATGTCCGCCCGGTGTCTTCCGGTGCTGTTCATATCAGCCAATCACATCGGCTGGGTCACGCCTGGTGGCGGCAAATCTTGGACATCAAAGGCGGACAAGACAATTTCATTGAAGTTTTACTCAAAGTTGTCTATAGTTTAATGATGTGTAGTCCAGGGGCTGGTCAAAGTTCATTAAAATGTTCATTTGATACAGATGTCCATCCGCTGGACACATGAGGGAAAGTTGGGTCCTTATTTATTCGACAATTTGTCTGCTTGTTTGCCCGCCAAATGTATACAGAATAGACTGGACAAACATAAGGTAGATGTTAGCTACACAGAACCAATTACAATCAACAAAAAAAGAGCATAGCGGCGGTCAGCCTTCATCAGAAAACAGAGACGAAAAGCAAACTACAACAGACACAGACACACACAAAAACACGCACACACACACACACACAAAAACACACACACTAAAATGCCTTTAAAAATAAAAATAAAAACTACGCTACATTACTGAAATAGATCGAAATGAATACACTGCTGTAAAAGTAAAAAATATCGATCTAAAAATGATTCCACGATGTAGGTAAGAGGAAAAAAAAAAGAAAATAGCTTTTTGTCCTTGTTCTGCTGATGAATGCTAATAGCCGAAACGTCGTCTGTTTTTTGTAACTGGTTTTGAAACGCTAAAACATACTTCATGTTTTTAACAATGTTTATCTGTTTCTTTTCTTTCTTATGCTGTACAGTCTTTTTTAGATCTTGTTTAATGGAATACCGAATTTGGCCAAGTATAAGACAATACCCTGTACCCTGATTTGGGACGAGGAACTGACTGGACACAAATAATATTACATAAAGATCAACTACCATTGTATAAGACTCACGCTGTTTTTAAACCCTATATTTCTGGAAAATAAGTGCTTTTTATAATCAGACAATTACTGTATTTTGTAAAGAAATGAACCACGATATTAACATAATAAATTATAATAATGATAATAGGGCCTACTGTATTAGGTCTGTTTTCTGCGAGGAGAGAAGTCACTAAAGTACAGGTAAAGTCGGGAGATGTGAACCAAAGTAAAAGGTAAAGTCGGAAGATGTGAACCAAAGCAAAAATTAAAGTCGGGAGATGTGAACCAAAGTAAAAGGTAAAGTCGGGAGATGTGAACCAAAGTAAAAGGTAAAGTCGGGAGATGTGAACCAAAGCAAAAGTTGAAGTCGGGAGATGTGAACCAAAGTAAAAGGTAAAGTCGGGAGATGTGAACCAAAGTAAAAGGTAAAGTCAGAAGATTTGAACCAAAGCAAAAGTTAAAGTCGGGAGATGTGAACCAAAGTAAAAGGTAAAGTCGGGAGATGTGAACCAAAGTAAAAGGTAAAGTCGGGAGATGTGAACCAAAGTAAAAGGTGAAGTCGGGAGATGTGAACCAAAGTAAAAGTTAAAGTCGGGAGATGTGAACCAAAGTAAAAGGTAAAGTCGGGAGATGTGAACCAAAGTAAAAGGTAAAGTCGGGAGATGTGAACCAAAGAAAAAGGTAAAGTCGGGAGATGTGAACCAGCGTCATTGCACACAGTTATAAACCATAAGTGCTCTGCCACCAGTACGGACAGCTGGTAAGAAACTTTCCGCCTGTGTCGCTGTTTGCACGAAACTCCGTAGCTACAGCGACGTTCCTATATTTACGCCAGAGTGTTAATTCTGGTACCTATTTCCTAGAGGCTGGGTGAACCCCGGGAACCGCCCGGTTTCGAACACCGACCGTGGCCTCAGCCAGTCGCAGCTGGATTTGAAAGCGAGTCTCCTATCGACAGCGCGTGATCTTTCTATTCTATTGCTGAGAGCTCTAGCGGGTGAGGATTCCCCATTTTCAAAATGTAGGCCCCTGGGCAAACCTCGCTGAATAGCCCTGCTATATACGAACACCCAATGGCAACTGGCGGTCAAAGCTCTTCGAACAAACCTACTATCATATTTAAACACATGGACTGACTGACTGTTGCAATGAATTGTAATGCCACTGTATGTTCACCTTGATTGACTGTCACAATGAATTGTAATGCCACTGTACGTTCACCTTGATTGACTGTCACAATGAATTGTAATGAAACTGTATGTCCTCCTTGATTGACTGTCACAATGAATTGTAATGAAACTGTATGTCCTCCTTGATTGACTGTCACAATGAATTGTAATTAAATTGTCTGTCCCCCTTGATTGACTGTCACAATGAATTGTAATGAAACTGTCTTTCCACCTTGATTGACTGTCACAATGAATTGTAATGAAACTGTATATCCCCCTTTATTGACTGTCACAATGAATTGTAATGAAACTGTATATCCCCCTTGATTGACTGTCACAATGAATTGTAATGAAACTGTGTGTCCCCCCTGATTGACTGTCACAATAAATTGTAATGAAACTGTGTGTCCCCCTTGATTGACTGTCACAATGAATTGTAATGAAACTGTCTGTCCACCTTGATTGACTGTCACATAGAATTGTAATGAAACTGTCTGTTCACCTTGATTGACTGTCACAACGAATTGTAGTGAAACTATATGTTCACCTTGATTGACTGTCACAATGAAACTGTCTGTCCACCTTGATTGACTGTCACAATGAATTGTAATGAAACTGTATGTTAACCTTGATTGACTGTCACAATGAATTGTAATGAAACTGTGTGCCCCCCTTTATTGACTGTCACAATGAATTGTAATGAAACTGTATGTCCACCTTGATTGACTGTCACAATGAATTGTAATGAAACTGTCTGTCCACCTTGATTGACTGTCTCAATGAAATATAATGAAACTGTCTTTCCACCTTGACTGACTGTCACAATGAATTGTAATGAAACTGTATGTTCACCTTGACTGACTGTCACAATGAATTGTAATGAAACTGTATGTTCACCTTGAATGACTGTCACAATGAATTGTAATGAAACTGTATGTTCACCTTGATTGACCGTCACAATGAATTATAATGAAACTGTGTGTCCACCTTAACGTTTTTGTTTTTTACTGTCAAGCACAAACCACGTGGTCTTCTCTCTGATGTACATTGGAAGACGCCGTGATGTAGAAGATAGACGCTGGGCTGCGGATCGGAAGGTCGTGGGTTCATTTCCTAAGGGAGCCGGACACTTCGATCGAAAATGACACTGGCTCCCAAGGTCGACCCAGCCTTAAGTAGGTACCAGGTAAATTCCTGGAAGGTAAAGGCGACGGGCCTGATGTTGACCACATCAAGTGCTTATTGGCCTCAAAAAATATAGATCTAGCACTATGTGCCCAGTACTCCCAAAGGCGGGAAAAAGTGTCCGTCACTGAACTAATGACACGTAGTTGTCTTGATGACTAAACACAAGTGCTAGAAGGGTCCTGTAACAGCAGTGGTTTCCACACTATATGTATCATACGACACAGTTGATGTTGCAGTAGGATACCGTTTGTCTGGTTACCTCTTTAACTTTTTAATTAAGACATGTGTAACTTTAACGCTTTCTACCTCAAACACTTGTAACTGTAACGCTTTCCGCCTCAAACACTTGTAACAGTAACGCTTTCCACCTCAAACACTTGTAACTGTAACGCTTTCCACCTCAAACACTTGTAACTTTAACGCTTTCTACCTCAAACACTTGTAACTGTAACGCTTTCCACCTCAAACATGTGTAACTTTACCGCTTTCTACCTCAGACATTTGTAAGATTAAAATTTTCTACCTTAAACATTTGTAACTTTACCGCGTTCTACCTCAGACATTTGTAAGAATAACGTCTTCTACCTTAAACATTCGTAACTTTACCGCTTTCTACCTCAGACATGTGTAAGATTAACATTTTCTACCTTAAACATTTGTAACTTCAACGCTTTCTACCTCAGAGATTTGTAATTTTAACGCTTTCTACATTAAGACACTTGTCACTTTAACGCTTTCTACTTCAGACATTTGTAAAATTGACGTTTTCAATCCCAAAAGTTGTAATTTTAACGCTTTCTACCTCTGACAGTTGTAACGTAACTTTAACTTTTTTTTAACCCCAGAAACGTGTAACTTTAATTCTTTCTACCGCAAAAACCTCTAAATTTAACTCTTTCTACATCAGACACTAACTGAAACGCTTTCTGCCTCAGACACTTGTCACTTTTTCTACTTCAGACACGTGTAACTTCAATTCTTTTTTACCTCAGATGAGTTGTAGAGGGGAAGGGGGAAGGGGGCAGACACATGTACAGTCTGTTATTGGTACAGTCGGAACCAAAACTCTGCGCCTGCTGCTGAAGATGGGACAGCAGTGTTTATGTGAATATCCAAGGGCTATAATGTCAGGTCATAACTGATAACAGACAGCTGTAACTTATGTCAAAGATACGTGTTACGTTTATTACTTCTATCCTCAATGTCTGTTAGTTTATCTCTTTCTAAAGCAGACAGTTCTAACTTGGACTTGGAGGGTGGGGTGGGGGCGAGACAGAGAGAGAGAGAGAGAGAGAGAGAGAGAGAGAGAGAGGGGGGGGAGAGAGAGAGAGGGGGAGAAAGTGATAGAGTAACACTAACAGGGATTTAGTTCGTGAGATAGACACATTGATAAACAGAGTGTGTGCCACAGTGTCAAAAGGAGAGAGAGAGAGAGAGAGAGAGAGAGAGAGAGAGAGAGAGAGAGAGAGAGAGAGAGAGAGAGAGAGAGAAAGTGATAGAGAAACACTAACAGGGATTTAGTTTGTGAGATAGACACATTGATAAACAGAGTGTGCGCCACAGTGTCAAAAGGAGAGAGAGAAAGGAAGAGAGAAAGAGAGAGAGAGAGAGAGAGAGAGAGAGAGAGAGAGAGAGAGAGAGAGAGTGATAGAGAAACACTAACAGGGATTTAGTTTGTGAGATAGACAGATTTATAAACATAGTGCGTTAAAAGGCAATAGAGGGAGAAAGAAAGAGAGAGAGAAAGAGAAAGAGAGAGAGAGAATATGACAGAGAGAATGCAGTACAGAGTTTTAGAGAATCTGAATACTAGACAGACAAATGCTACAGAAACAGGGTGTATCGAGGGAGACAACAGTGCCAGACAGACAATTCAACCTATAGACCAAGTGAGAACAACAAATAGCTAGAGAAAACTATGAGGGACAGAGCAAATAAGTGTGCAGGTTGGCTTCGTTTGGGGTGGGGGGGGGGGGGTGAAAATGACTACGAAATCATTTCCTTTTTCTAGAAAAAAAAAAAAAAAGAACACTCTTTGCTACAAGTGCACCAGCCACCATCGCATTTTGAGATAAGAGCAACAACTTTCAGCAGTTCCGCGTCCAGTGTGAACATCCTCATCAATTACCTGAAAACCAACACCACAAATTTACCTGGACTTGTGGGTGCCAAAGTGAGCAAGAGAATAAAACACGGAGCTAATCATAGGTTGTCCGCACGATTGCCATCGCCTCCACCTTGCCCGGCCAGCCAATGGCAGATGGAATAACATACCTGCAAGGTCGTACAACAGATCGTTTAATTGGCTAATCGCATGACACCAGTACAGTTTTCCGTCTCAGAAGCCACTTCCGATTCAGAGAGGGTCCAAATTATCCCCAACCACGTGCTTGATATCCAAGACGAGGACCAATCAGCAGAACAGATATGGCGGATCCGGAAGCAGTGAAATCGCCATATTTAATGTTTGCGCGCAAACTATCGGCCATTACTGGGATATAGCCAACATGGGAGGTAATCGCCGTTTTTTGTGTAGACGCTAAAACGAGAATGCAAATTAGTCCTAATGATTTCGGTGATGAACGGGAATGAAAAGGAATTGATAATAGACAAATGAAATACTGCATCCTTAAGATATTGCTTATCGATGTATTGCTTCCACAGAAAATAAAACAGAAAAGCTTATCAAGAGGTCGTATCAAACAATTGCATAGCTGTCACGGGACAGATAATAATAGTTGATGACAATGGCGAGTTGTGATAATGAGGGCGTTATTTTTATTGTACACCACAAAGATAAAGATGTCCCTAGCTCACATCCGATGATTTCCATTAGTGTCCCTTGTAGAGCAGCCCTCGCACGAGATGTTGGGCTACTAAATGGATTTTGGACTGTCAGTCTGTTCTGTGTGGTGGCGCTGTGTCAGTCTATTGGCGCTGTGTCAGTCTATTGGCGCTGTGTCATTCTATCGGCGCTATTTCCTTCTAAAATACCAGAAGCCATTTGGTGTAGATGGTGAAGCGAAAAGGTTTAGCAAGTAAGAAAAGTTAGATATATTTTCGTAAAGAATTATTTTATTTAGACGTTCCTTTTATTTTTTTTTTTTTTGTTCTTTCTTTTTTTTTGGGCCAACTTTGCCTTTTATAAAACGTCAATAAGCATAGACAGAATTGTAACGTGGGACATAGTTAATGGGGACATAGTTCAAGGACAATATAGTTAATGGGGGACATAGTTCATGGAGGACATATTTCATGGAGGACATATTTCATGGAGGACATAGTTCATGAGGGACATAGTTCATGTGGGACATAGTTCATGGGGGACATAGTTCATGGAGGACATATTTCATGGAGGACATAGTTCATGGAGGACATAGTTCATGGAGGACATATTTCATGGAGGACATAGTTCATGGAGGACATAGTTCAATGGGGACATATTTCATGGAGGACATAGTTCAATGGAGACATATTTCATGGAGGACATAGTTCAATGGGGACATATTTATGGGGACATAGTTCAATGGGGACATATTTCATGGAGGACATAGTTCAATGGGGACATATTTCATGGAGGACATAGTTCAATGGGGACATATTTCATGGAGGACATAGTTCAATGGGGACATATTTCATGGAGGACATAGTTCATGGAGGACATATTTCATGGAGGACATAGTTCATGGAGGACATATTTCATGGAGGACATAGTTCATGGAGGACATAGTTCATGGAGGACATAGTTCATGGAGGACATATTTCATGGAGGACATAGTTCATGGAGGACATAGTTCAATGGGGACATATTTCATGGAGGACATAGTTCATGGAGGACATAGTTCATGGGGGACATAGTTCATGGAGGACATAGTTCATGGAGGACATATTTCATGGAGGACATAGTTCATGGGGGACATAGTTCATGGAGGACATAGTTCAATGGGGACATATTTCATGGAGGACATAGTTCAATGGGGACATATTTCATGGAGGACATAGTTCAATGGGGACATATTTCATGGAGGACATAGTTCATGGAAGACATATTTCATGGAGGACATAGTTCATGGAGGACATAGTTCATGGAGGACATAGTTCAATGGGGACATATTTCATGGAGGACATAGTTCATGGAGGACATAGTTCATGGGGGACATAGTTCATGGGGGACATAGTTCATGGAGGACATAGTTCATGTGGGAAATAGTTCATGGAGGACATAGTTCGTGGAGGACATATTTCATGCAGGACATAGTTCGTGGAGGACATAGTTCATGGAGGACATAGTTCATGGAGGACATAGTTCAATGGGGACATATTTCATGGAGGACATAGTTCATGGAGGACATAGTTCATGGGGGACATAATTCATGTGGGACATAGTTTATTGAGGACATAGTTCATGGGGGACATAGTTCATGTAGGACATAGTTCATGGGGGGCATAGTTCATGGGGGACATAGTTTATGGGGGACGTAGTTCATGGAGGACATAGTTTATATGGGACATAGTTCATGAGGGACATATTTCATGGGGAACATAGTGCATGGGGGACATAGTTCATGGGGGACATAATTCATGTGGGACATAGTTCATGGAGGACATAGTTTATGTGGGACATAGTTCATGGGGGACATAATTCATGTGGGACATAGTTCATGGAGGACATAGTTCATGGGGGACATAGTTCACGGACGACATAGTTCATGGGGGACATAGTTCATGGGGGACATAGTTCATGAGGGGACATAGTTCATGGGGGACATAGTTCATGGGGGACATAGTTCATGGGGGACATAGTTCATGGGGACATAGTTCATGGGGGACATAGTTCATGGGGGACATAGTTCATGGGGGAAATAGTTAATGGGGGACATAGTTCATGGGGGACATAGTTCATGTGGGAAATAGTTCATGGAGGACATAGTTCTTGGAGGACATATTTCATGGAGGACATAGTTCATGGAGGACATAGTTCATGGAGGACATAGTTCATGGGGGACATAGTTCATGAGGGGACATAGTTCATGGGGGACATAGTTCATGGGGGACATAGTTCATGGGGGACATAGTTAATGGGGGACATAGTTCATGGGGGACATAGTTCATGGGGGACATAGTTCATGGAGGACATAGTTCTTGGAGGACATATTTCATGGAGGACATAGTTCATGGAGGACATAGTTCATGGAGGACATAGTTCATGGGGGACATAGTTGATGGGGGACATAGTTCATGGAGGACATAGTTCATGTGGGACATAGTTCATGTGGGAAATAGTTCATGTGGGACATAGTTCATGTGTGACATAGTTCATGGGGACATATTTCATGGAGGACATAGTTCATGGGGGACATAGTTGATGGGGGACATAGTTCATGGGGGACATAGTTCATGGAGGACATAGTTCATGTGGGAAATAGTTCATGGAGGACATAGTTCGTGGAGGACATATTTCATGGAGGACATAGTTCAATGGGGACATATTTCATGGAGGACATAGTTCATTGAGGACATAGTTCATGGGGGACATAATTCATGTGGGACATAGTTCATGGAGGACATAGTTCATGGGGGACATAGTTCATGTGGGACATAGCTCATGGGGGGCATAGTTCATGGGGGACATAGTTTATGGGGGACATAGTTCATGGAGGACATAGTTTATATGGGACATAGTTCATGAGGACATAGTTCATGGGGAACATAGTTCATGGGGGACATAGTTCATGGGGGACATAATTCATGTGGGACATAGTTCATGGAGGACATAGTTTATGTGGGACATAGTTCATGGGGGACATAATTCATGTGGGACATAGTTCATGGAGGACATAGTTCATGGGGGACATAGGTCACGGACGACATAGTTCATGGGGGACATAGTTCATGGGGGACATAGTTCATGGGGGACATAGTTCATGGGGGACATAGTTCATGGGGGACATAGTTCATGGAGGACATAGTTCATGGGGGATATAGTTCATGGGGGACATAGTTCATGGGGGACATAGTTCATGGGGGAAATAGTTCATGGAGGACATAGTTCATGGGGGACATAGTTCACGGACGACATAGTTCATGGGGGACATAGTTCATGGGGTACATAGTTCATAGGGTACATAGTTCATGGGGGAATAGTTCATGGGGGGACATAGTTCATGGGGGACTAGTTCATGGGGGGCATAGTTGATGGGGGACATAGTTCATGGGGGACATAGTTCATGGAGGACATAGTTTATATGGGACATAGTTCATGAGGGACATATTTCATGGGGAACATAGTGCATGGGGGACATAGTTCATGGGGAATATAGTGCATAGGGGACATAGTTCACGAAGGACATAGTTTATATGGGACATAGTTCATGATGGACATAGTTCATGGGGGGACATAGTTCATGGGGGACATAGTTCCTGCGGACATAGTTCATGGAGGACATAGTTTGTATGGGACATAGTTCATGGAGGACATAGTTCATGGGGGACATAGTTTATGGGGGACATAGTTCATGGAGGACATAGTTTATATGGGACATAGTTCATGGAGGACATAGTTCATGGGGGACATAGTTCATGGGGGACATAGTTCATGGGGAACATAGTTTATATGGGACATAGTTCATGGAGGACATAGTTCATGGGGGACATAGTTCATGGAGGACATAGTTCATGGGGGACATAGTTCATGGAGGACATAGTTCATGGGAGACCTAGTTCATGGGGGAAATAGTTCATGGTGGACATAGTTCATCGGTGACATAGTTTATGGGGGACATAGTTCATGGAGGACATAGTTCATGGAGGACATAGTTCATGAGGGACATAGTTCATGGGGGAAATAGTTCATGGGTGACATAGTTCATGGGGGACATAGTTTATGGGGGACATAGTTCATGGGGGACATAGTTCATGGAGGACATAGTTCATGGGGGACATAGTTTATGGGGGACATAGTTCATAGAGGACATAGTTTATGGAGGACATAGTTCATGGAGGACATAGTTTATGGAGGACATAGTTCATGGGGGACATAGTTCATGGGGGACATAGTACATGGGGGACATAGTTTATGGGGGATATAGTTTCGGGGGGGGGGGGGGCAATATAGTTCCTAGGTGCTATAGTTTCCGGGGGGGGGGGGTTTATAGTTCCTGGGGGATATAGATCCTAGGTTAATATAGTTCTTTAGGGATACAATTCCAGAAGGAATATATAGTCCAGGCGGGATATAGTTCTAGAGGGATATTGTTCCTGAAGGACATAGTTTCGTGGGGGGGGGGGGATATAGTTCCTGGAGGATATAGTCCCTGAGGGATATATTCATGGGAGACTTAGTTCCTGAGGGAAATTGTTCCTTAGGGACATAGTTTCTGGGAGTAGGGGATATAGTTCCTGGGGGATATAGTTCTGGTGGGACATAGCTCCTGAGGGATAAAGTTCCTTGCGGACATAGTATCTTGTGGAAGGGGGGGGGGGGGGTATAGTTCCTGGGGGACTAAGTTCCTAAGGAAAAAGTTCTTGAGGGATACAGTTTCTAGGGGACATATTTCCAGGGGGACACAGTTCTTGGGGAATATTGTTGCTTAGGTGATATAGTTCCTGGTGGGAGGGGGCAAGGGATATAGTTCTTGGGACTTGATCCACCAACAGGATGAGACATGGATTCACTGAAAGGGATAAAATATGGATCCACTAACTGGATGGGACACAGGTCCACCAACAGGATGAGATAGGGATCCACAAAAAGGATGAGATGTGGACCCACTAAAAGAATGAGACATGGATCCACTGACAGGATGAGACATGGGTCCACCAACAGGATGAGACATGGGTCCACCAACAGGATGAGACATGGGTCCACCAACAGGATGAGACATGGGTCCACCGACAGGATGAGACATGGGTCCACCAACAGGATGAGACATGGGTCCACCAACAGGATGAGACATGGGTCCACCAACAGGATGAGACATGGGTCCACCAACAGGATGAGACATGGGTCCACCAACAGGATGAGACATGGGTCCACCGAACAGGATGAGACATGGGTCCACCAACAGGATGAGACATGGGTCCACCGACAGATAAGCCATGGCCGTGGTAGGTATGAATCCAGAGTTCAAGCAATTGCCCTAAATTGGCACCCAAAGAAGTATGTGCAAGTGTGTTCTTTGAAATCAACAAGACACAAGAAACTGAAAGAGATTCATGAAACAAAACAGAGACGAGAAAGAGAAACATAAATAATGTTAAGAGGGCGTAGCTGGAGCTAGGGAAAACGGCAATAGATAAGACGACTTGGCGTGAGGTAGTTGACGACTTCTACTTCACCGGGAGATCTCCAGACGAAGAATAGGAGGGCAAAACTCAAACTATACTGGACTGAGAAACCAAGAACCCGGAAGCGGTTCCACCCACGGCTACCTTGCAACTGATGGACCTCTCGTCAAATATCATGGTCCCATGTAAACGAGAAGGGGCGCCCTCCACGGCAACCATTTACGCCACCCGATCCACACAACCCTATTCCCTGCCAGGTGAAAATTACCCCAAGCGGCTGCGATTGGCCGGCGCTGAGGTCACGAGACCGGAAGTCAATGACATGACCACAAAGAAAAGCTAGATCAATTGTAAGAAAGAATCCGGCGTGGAAAAAAAAACACAAAATAAGGCAACATAATCTGGCGTGAAAGTAGTATAACGTCCTGATGTCTGGAAATATAAGACCTAAAGCAGAGTCCAAACCGTATGTTGGCACACCGCGCTCTAGATAGTGATAATCACGTGATCTGGCGACAAATGAAAGCGGCAATTAAAGCGGCGATGATTGGCCTGTTGAAGTCGGCTAGAGTTACTCGAAGCACAACCGCATCTTTCATTACCCGCCGTCTCTTCCTCGTCCGAAAAGTTGGGTCTACTTGTGAGGTGGTTATATTGTTATTTAATGTTAAAATGTTGTCTAATGTCAGTTTTATTATTGCTGTTGCGTTTGCCCGTGTTAGATATTGTATGGTTGCGTTGCCTCGTGTTGAACAAGACGGAAGGTCAAATTCATTCGATTCTCTTCGTGGCATTTCTTTCTTCAGTTCGTGATGGCTCCTTGTCTTACGTTGGTTTCAATAGTTGTACCGAGAGGTGACAGTCCAGAAAGCAATGGCAAATTACTTAACGTAAAATTTGCCTAGAAAAACCACAACAGCCAAAAAAATTCTGGGGTTGGTTCTGCAACGTCCTGTAAAGGATACACAACTAACTTCTGACATTGTAGTCAATCTTCTATGTGTGAGATCTCACAAGTGTTTTGCTCTCTCTCCCTCTCTCTCTCTCTCTCTCTCTCTCTCTCTCTCTCTCTCTCTCTCTCTCTCTCTCTCTCTCTCTCTCTCTCTCGGAATGTTCGAAACATACGATAAGCCTAGACTGAATCCTAATATCCAATGGTCACCCAATAACATTTTGAGAACCATCGGTCTGGTCAAAGTAAAAACTCCAGGCCGATTTGTCGATCAAGAAATCTGAACATGACAATCTGGACTTTGGTCGTAATTAATTCCCCGGCAAGCCACTTCCTGGCCACCTTCTTATGCAAATTAATGCAAATATAGCACGAGATCCAGGCTGTGATCTGGAAGGAGACACGAGTTTAGCTTAAACTGAGGGCCCTAAGAGACTTGAGCTGGTGAAGATTCGAACCTTTCTGATAGCTAATGCTAGGATTAGGTGTCTGCACCAGACATTACAACGTCCAGTGCTGGGTCTCGATTTTGGCTTAAATTGGCTGCGGTTATTTGGCCAACGGCGTTGTGCGAGGGATTTGTTTGAGGTGCCAGGTTGTAAGCTGGGACATGTGGACAAGAAACTGTGTGTTAGTAGACAATCGATACAATAAGTAACTAAGTAAGTAAATAATAATCAATCAAGCCTATGAGAGCAGGCGGTCACGGGTCACCATCTCAGATGATGAGCAGTGTCGGGAACACGTCTGAGGTTTTGTGCCAAGCAGTAGCACATGAAGGGGCATGTGTGTGTTTGTGTGTAGGAGGGGAGGGGTGGGGCGGGGCGCCCTGGGTGTCGTTACTGAGTGTGGTAAATAAGTGGCACAAAATATTAGTTTTTAACAGAAACAAAAATAATTAGGTGAAAAAGAAGAAGAAGAAGAAGAGAAGAAGAAGAAGAAGAAGAAAAGGGGGAGGGGGGTTTGACAGGAAATTTTCCACTCCTGGTAGCAGCTGACCTTGCTATGCCACTGGTCCCAAAATTACCACGTGGTTGGCAACACACACACACACACACACACACACACACACACACACACACACACACAGAATCAATAAATAAGCCCAACAGTATCTTGAGGCCCCGGAGATATGGTTTCACAGAAGAATCCTCAGAATTTCTTGGATAGGCAAACAGAACAAACTAACTGTCTTTAAAGAGGCGAGTCTGGTAGTCTGGTAGTCTGGTAGTCTGGTAGTCTGGTAGTCTTCTAGTCTGGTAGTCTGGTAGTCTGGTAGTCTAGTCTGGTAGTCTGGTCTGGTAGTCTGATCTGGTAGTCTGAGTAGTCTGGTCTGGTAGTCTGGTAGTCTAGTCTGGTAGTCTGGTAGTCTGATAGTCTGATAGTCTGGTAGTCTGGTAGTCTGGTAGTCTGGTAGTCTGGTAGTCTAGTAGTCTAGTCTGGTAGTCTGGTAGTCTGGTAGTCTAGTAGTCTAGTCTGGTAGTCTGGTAGTCTGGTAGTCTGGTAGTCTAGTCTGGTAGTCTGGTAGTCTGGTAGTCTAGTCTGGTAGTCTGGTAGTCTGATAGTCTGGTAGTCTGGTAATCTGGTAGTCTGGTAGTCTGGTAGTCTGGTAGTCTGGTAGTCTAGTCTGGTAGTCTGGTAGTCTGGTAGTCTGGTAGTCTGGTAGTCTGGTAGTCTAGTAGTCTAGTCTGGTAGTCTAGTCTGGTAGTCTAGTAGTCTAGTCTGATAGTCTGATAGTCTGGTAATCTGGTAGTCTGGTAGTCTGGTAGTCTAGTAGTCTAGTCTGGTAGTCTGATAGTCTGGTAATCTGGTAATCTGGTAGTCTGGTAGTCTAGTAGTCTAGTCTGATAGTCTGATAGTCTGGTAATCTGGTAATCTGGTAGTCTGGTAGTCTGGTAGTCTAGTAGTCTAGTCTGGTAGTCTGGTAGTCTGGTAGTCTAGTAGTCTAGTCTGGTAGTCTGGTAGTCTAGTCTGGTAGTCTAGTCTGGTAGTCTGGTAGTCTAGTCTGGTAGTCTGTTAGTCTGGTAGTCTGGTAGTCTGGTAGTCTGGTAGTCTAGTTTGGTAGTCTGGTAGTCTAGTCTGGTAGTCTGGTAGTCTGGTAGTCTGGTAGTCTGGTAGTCTGGTAGTCTTAGTTTCAGCTTCGTAACAAACGGGTCACCCCATCTTTGCTACGCTCATGTGCCAACGAAAAACACACAGAATGTGGCGAGGGCAGGGAGACAACTTATCACAAACATCAGAAAGAGACAGTAGTCATATTGTTGATGCTTTGGTCATGTTATGAAAAGATCTATGGAAAAAGACTCACAGGAAGACATTATCATCATGTGCCTTGCCGACTGGCGTGGGCGATCATGCAATCTTCACAATCTGCGATCTCCTGCAGCATGTATCAGTTCGTGTGCCGACACACCTCCATGCCATGCAACAAGACTGTCAAGAATCTTCTCTCGTTGTATTCCTCTATCCCTCCTTCCACAGATCTTTCCACTGGTCACAACATGAACCATTTTCAGCCGGATGACGGTCAGGTATCACCCGCAGAACATGATGCTCCCTACCACTGGAATCATCATTCACGTAGTTGTCTGAATATGTTCCAGGTATGATTTGCTAGTGATAATACAGCGATGGCTTTCCCTTGCCTTCCGCCGGTTTGTATGTGGTTTGACTCCAATAGCTTTTGCCTAAAGAGGCTTACCCTGCATGGCAGCGGGGTGGGGGCGGGGTGGGGGGGGGGGGGGGGGGGGGGGGGGTTATGGCCCCTCTTACCCGCCGATGGCCATGTCGCAGAGTTTTGATGGATTTTGTAGAGTTAGCTCCCCCACCAACTAACTCACCTCCTCTAAGTGACCATCACCTGTTTTGGTCCACAGCCACTTGTTCAATACACACGTGGCTAACCTCTATATCTAGAGGCAATGGAAGACAACGTGAGACTTTTCTTGACAACCTTTTCTCATGGCATGGACGGGGCGCCAGCACACGAACTGATACATGTTGTTAGAGACCGCAGATTGTGGAGAGTTATGATCGACCATGCCTGTCGGCTGAGATGTCTGCTGCTATTGTAATTTCTGTTTTTGAACAAAGATATGGACGTGAAAGTCACCATCCCCTAGCCACCATGGAACAATTACAAAATCTCTATGTGGAACTGAATGTTTCACAGTTTTCGACGACATGTGCACACTTGTTGGACGATTTGAAACTGTATATAAGGTGCACTTTATGTGCACTGTCGCAAATGTAGTGCTCACTGACACTATTTTATTCATTTTTTCCTGCGAACTAAACAAGAAAAATTAATTGTGTGTGTGTGTGTGAATGAATCAAGTTTCGACTGTGTTACACTTTAGTTTTTTAGAAATTGTTAATTTTTGTTTAATTCTTTTGTTTAGGATTTTTCAAAGTTTAGGTTTCTTTTTTAAATGTTTGTTTAGTTTAACACAATATTAAAACATTGACTAGTACCTCGCGTAATTAAAACTACCAACCGCCACTGGGTGTGAGTGTCAAACCGTTCCTGGAAACAATGGCAAACTACTGAACATGAAGTGTCCAGTAAAATCCAAAACAGTCTAGAAATGGTAGGATTGGTTCGTAACTCACAGTGTAGGTTCCGTGACTCTATTTTAAAAAAAAAAAAAAAGACCAACTGCCTACCCAAAAGCATGTCGTAAGAGTCGACTAATTGGGAGCTTCCTTCGAAGTCGGAGTGCATCTGCCTGAGAGGCAAGGAACCAGCATACAAATGAGTCAGATCTGTAAAACGGATGCACACGCAACACTCAGGTTCTGGAACAGGACTGCAGTCCAGAAGTGGATGAACAACCAGTGTTTACAGCTGGTGAACGCGATGAAGAAAAAGAAGAAAGGTTCGTAACGTCCAGAAGAGAACAGACCACTGTCCGCCCTGCTCTACTGCGACCCATGTACTTGGTAATAAGAACATGTTATGTCCTACCTCTATACCACGGAAGCTCCTAGAAGATCGCTATCAAAAATCGCATTAGTGTCAGCCGCACACAGATTTCCCATCATCACCTAGCCGGGCAGGTCATCCCTATTACCAGGACAAGACAACCCACAATTTGAACTTGAATTACACAATCTGCACCAGTGTAGATGGATTGCCGGGGTGGCTTATGTGGATTTGCGATGTGGCTTTTGGCAGATCTGCAATCAACGCTTTATCGCATCGTCTCTAACTTCGTCTTCACCGAGTTAACTGATTCCATTGTGGACGCAACAATGGTCAGTTGAAGCTCATTATGGGGGTCATTGTGTGTCCAGTATCGTGTCACTGAGCAGTGGTAGTTACTGGACAAGATAGCGGAGAATCCAGAGACTGCAAGGCAGAATAACCCAGTTGGTCGGGCATGAAACATCGCTGTTGGACATGACGCGCCTGTGGATGATCCGCGCAGAGATTGGACCTAATTCACGCCCTGGTACATTCATATTTGGTGCCAAGTTGGGCAGTTTCTGGGGACATTTTCTTCAGACCTGGGGCGATTGAAGTCACATAACAATAGTTTGATAACACTTTATCGCGCGTGTGATATTCGTGGCCATAAGAGAAACACAAAATACTAACACGGTACGCTACCATGCATGCCGTAAGATGGGGTTACGGCGAGTTGGCACGAAAACTAGAAAATGGAAACAATCATTTAATTCAGAAAAGAGTTTAAGATAGGTTAGTTAAGGGCCGATTCTCCCTTATAAAATTAAACGTAACAAAGTTAACAAATGTTTGAATAAGTGTGTTCTATCCATCGTCAGCGTCTTATATACTCACTTTTTACTATACCCTGTATGTACGGGGTCGCTTACTTCAGATAAAACTATCGAGGACGTGGTTGGCAAAGTGGGTTGGGGAAGGGGTATGTGGCCAGGTTTAGTGAATGCGTTTAGAAGTTTCAAGATCCTTGAGTACCAGGGTTCCATTTCACAGTAAACAGTTTTTGTTAACTCAGCAATGATTCTTGTAATTATCGGGCAATGGTACAAGAGTCACACCGTCGAAGAAATTGGAGCTTCATCGGGTAATATTCACAAAGACAGCATTGGATGGTACACTGTTGCCAACTTTCGTTGTAGATACACAACATAACTGCGGTTGTTGTTGTTGTTGTTGTTGTTGTTGTTGTTGTTGTTGTTGTTGTTGTTGTTGTTGCATAATATGATGCTGGGAAATGTTCGGGGAAATCAAGGTAGCTGGTGTGATGGTATACTGTGGTTATCACTGTCTGATTCCTGTAACATGTATGTGAACCAACCAACGACCCCACAACAAACATGGGAGCCTACGATCCCGTAGCATGCGTGTGAGCAATTGATCATAAAACATGCACGTGAATCAGCCAGTGATCCTATAATGATCCCAATGATCCCATAATTTACACGTGAACTAATGATCCCATAATTTACATGTGAACTAATGATCCCATGATTTACCCGTGAACTAATGATCCCATAATTTACATGTGAATCAATGATCTCACAACATGCGCGTGAACCAGTTTTTCTTATTATGTATTGACATTTACCGGTGCGTAATATTTTGGTTTACAGCTAGGCTGCGACGTCAGATTTGGTTACTAACCCTAATAATTCACTTTTTTAACATCAGTTTAAGGAGGCTATGTGCAAACCCCCACCCACCATCCCACCCTTCTCCCCCCCCCCCCCACAGTGGTGCCTAGGAACCCACACTAAGACATAAACACACAAACACCGAAGAGCATCCACGACCTGGGAAGCACCTGCTGGTGGTCCGATTCCGTCTCCCGAAAGATGCCTCCCAAAAAAGACAATGTCCAGTTGTGATCCACGCAAGCCCAACTCGTGACATAGAAATACTTTGAGCGCAGACGATCCAAATCTGGAATCGAGGGACGCCACAGCCACATCGACCAGACAGCAAAAATAACAAGCTAGCGGAAGTTCCCGCCAAATTCTATAGCACTACAGGTTGGCGGCATCGTTGACCTGTCAGCGGACGAATAGCTAGGGTCGGAGCTCCTTAATTAAAGTTTATGGTATGCAGCTGACTCCATAATTGTGTGGACAGTTGACCCCTTGGGGGTCAGCTCATGATATCCTTGGTTGTCTGGTACAGACACCGGCAGACGATCAACGTTTAAACACCGTCTTTGTAATTATCGGTCCTTCGTAGACGTGCTTTTTACGTTATGGACTGTTGATTATGGCCGCTTCAACTGTCGCTAGGCCATCGTGGTGTAAAGGCGAGACGCTTACCTCTTTCCAAGGGACAAGGAACTAATAATCGGCATAGAAATAAGCCAGATCTGTGAAACGGTTGTGCACAGAAAACTCAAGTTCTGTAACAAGACCAATGTTCAGAAGTGGACGAACAACTAGAACTTTCCGCCTTAGTTTACTTCTTGTGAGCGCTAAGAAACAGATGATGATGTTTCTATCTTGTCCATATTTATCTTCTCGAACTTAAATTGTTGTTTTTGTTTTCCCTCGACTGTTTACGGCAAAACACACGAGAACGTATCCTCTTATGAAGGTTTAACCGATACGCATCTCTCTAACCGTTGAATTCTGCTAAGATCTTTCCGTTTATCAACACTCAGAGCCGACGATTTTTATATCCACGACAATACACACAACCGGGTGCATACGGCGGTCGCTAATGTTGAAACGAAATGAAATCAAGAGCTGATAAGATTTATAACTTAGCGCCTGTAAAGAAGTCCTTAAATATATAATCGTGAAACATAATAAAATCCACCCAAAACTACATATTGAGAGGTTTTTGAGCACCGGTTCTAGGCATTTTGCACGGGCAAATGCTTTTTACAAACAGGCTCTAGATTTGAAATTCTGGTATCAATTGAAGTTCGCAAGTTGTGATGTCAGATAACGAGTTTCTGTTGTGTCCGCGTTTGGTAGCTTTTCACGAGGGCTTCTGTCAGCGAGTAGAGACATCAACGCTGCATGTGTATTGGACGTTCAACTGTATATTGCTAGCTTATCTTAACGTCCTGTTCGTTCCGCGGGTGCTAATGTGTCGGGTGTTTCGTTAGAGGACAAAAATTAAACAAATAAAGTGCCTGTGGTTTGCGTGTTTTCGGTGACGTAGCTAGTTTGTTTGGAAGTATAATTCGGGAAGTTGGAACTGTCGCTTCACGTGCAGATGTGTAAAATCTGCTTGGCGACCAGAGATTGTATCCGGCCATACCATAGTGCACGGCAGTTCTACAACAAACTTTACTCAGGGGCAACAATTTTGAAAATGCGAATAATCAAGGACCAAAAAGTCCGAGTTACAGCGTTAAAAGATCATTAAATACAATACAATTGGTAATGATTGGCGGGCCACTTACTAGGCCTCCGCGGGCCGCCAGTTGGATAACACTGTTATTGACGAACCTTTTTACGGCTTCAAGGGTTCCTCATTTATTTATTTACGTGAATGACGTATATACAATGGAACCTACCAATCAAATGTGTTTCCTGTATTCTAGACAAAAGCATTACGGTTCTGTTGTGCTTGTAAATTTTTGGTGTGTTTGTTATTCGACCTATGCCTATATGCAACCTATGATGCCATTTAAATGGTTTGAGAATAATTCTTTCCGTATTACATAGTTGTTGATTTCAAGCTATACGATAGACATTGATTGTGTTCTTAGTACGCTTGTTTCTATAGCGAGGCGCACACGCCATTTAGAGGTGACAGGTTCGATTTCCGGCACGTAACGATAGCTTTGGATTTTAATGTTGTCTAATGTGTCTTTCTACTTCTTTTAAAAAGTGCTGATCAATACGTTTTTTCTTAATTATACAGACGGATCTTATGGCTGTGAATCCTGGACAATAAGTAGGCAGGCCAAACAATTTATTGAAGTCTCAGAGATGTGGTTTTACAGAAAAATGCTTAGAATACCTTGGACAGCCAAAAAGAGCAACCAAGAGGTTTAGAAAGAGGCAGGAGCCCGAAGACAACTAATCACAGACATCAGAAGGAGACAGTCATCATTTTTTGGCCGTGTTATGAGAAGAGGGAAAATAGAACATGTTGTGACCACTGGAAAGATGTGTGGAAGGAGGGATAGAGGAAGACAGCGAGAGAAGATGCTTGACAGTCTTGTTGCATGGCATGGAGGTGTGTCGACACACGAACTGATGCATACTGCAGGAGATCGCAGATTGTGGAGAGTCATGATCGTCCACGCCAATCGGCAAGGCACCCGATGATATAGACGGATCTGAGCAAGTCATTGTTCTACGGCCCTGGTTTTACAATGAGGACGTGAAGGATACTTTGTGGGATCCCCACTTGTGCAGGAATGGAGCTCTCATGGAGCGACCCGTCGGCTGTGGTGAAGGAATCTCCACTAACGACTGATTAAAGTGTGCCCAGTGTGCCATTCTGCCCTTTGGCCCAGTGTAGGATGTCAGTTTTTATAACGCAACATAACCTTTGACCCGCCAGAGTCGTGGAGATGCATCAATAGAAGCACTAGCACATAAAACCTGGCATCTTTGTCTGTCTTCTGCTTGATGAATCAGTGTTAGATAACCTCGTCCTATCCATTTCTTGATGTTGTCATTCCAGTTTCTTCTTTGTCATCCTCTTCTTCGACCCCCCCCCCCCCCCCAACCACCCAATGTTCCTTAAAGCACAGTCTTTGCAACTGAATCATGTTGTCTCACCGCGTGCCCAAGCCACGCTAGCTTGCGACGTCTCACCACTGCTAAGAAAGGCTCCTGATCTCCTGCACATTTGTCTGTTTTGTCTCCGACACATTGGTTAGTTTTCAGAAACACCACCCAACATTTGGCGTTGACAGGGGACAAGTAGTGCCGGCTCGCAAACTGTACGAAAAAGTTGAACGCCGGAGAGTAAGAGATAGACAGTGAAACAAGTGGGAGGGTAACATCGAGAGATGATGAACGACAGTTTCAGGAAAGGTGAAAGCCAGATGAAAGATGGGGTTGATGATCTAGTGTTGGCAACTTATACTGGGGAGTAATTCAGTCAGTCAGTCAATCAGTGCGTCAGTTAATTAGTCGGTCAGTCAATCAATCAGTTAATCAATCAATCCATCAGCCAGTCAATCAGTCAGTTAGTCAATCAGTCAGTCGGTCAACTAGTCAATCAATAAGTCAGTCAACCAATCAGTTAGTCAGCCAATCAATCAGACAGTCACTCAAGTCGTGAGTCAATCAGTATGTCAGTCAAGCAGTCAGTCAGTCAATCAATCAATCAATCAATCAAACCAGTGAGTCAATCAATCAATAAGTCAGTCAATCGATCAGTAAATCAGTCAACCAATGAGTCAATCAATCAATTAGTCAGTCAATCAGTCAATCAATCAGTAAATCAGTCAACCAATGAGTCAATCAATTAATTAGTCAGTCGATCAAAAAATCATTCAATCAGTCACTAAATTAGTCAATCATTCAATCATTAAATCAGTCAGTCGGTAATTAAAATCAGTCAGTTAGTCAATCATTCAATCAGTCAGTCAGTCAATCAATCAGTCAATCATTCAATCAGTCAGTCAGTCAGTCAAGGACCCACTTGAGGCCAGTGCTGCATGGAACATTGATAGCAGACTTATGTGTGTGGGTTTTTGCCAGACGATCGGCACTCTGTGGGGGGATGTGTTCAATATCAGACTGGCCAGCTTTACTTCCCTGGACATAACCTCGTACCAGTTTTAGGCTGACTCAATCTGGCAGTGAAAGAAAATATTTTACACCCTCCACCACCCCCCCCCCCCCCCCCCCCCACTCCCATGATGTAAATTCGAACCTTAGACCTTTAGTCCGGCAGGCGACGTCTAGCCACTACGCCACCCCAGGTCGACTGACTGACTGACTGACTTTCTACCCCACCAGGACATCACACAAGCGATAAACACCCGATGACACAAAGTGCCACCATGTGGATGAGGATCACCGTGGAGAGGTCCCAGAAACAGCGTTCAGACAATTGGCCATATTTATAGCCTGCCTATATTGCGGCCCCTGGCAAAAGCCAGAGTGGGGCTTCAATAAAACAAAAAATTACGTCCTAAAGAGGACGTTAGGATACCTCAGGTCGCTCGCCCGTGGAGCCTTTTTATATCTTTGCATATTTTTGCAAAGCAAGAACGATAACTGCAGAAAATATGTATTGTGCAAAGAGTGACATAGTAGCTGTCCCTTAATTCTTGTGCACATGAGTCGAGAGAAAAAATACACATCGATAGAGTAAATTAGTTAGTTAGTTAGTCAGTCAGTCAGTCAGTCAGTCAGTCAGTCAGTCAGTCAGTCAGTCAGTCAGTTCAGTAGTTAGTCAGTCAGTCAGTCAGTCAGTCAGTCAGTGAGTTAGTTCAGTCAGTCAGTTAGTTAGTTAGTTAGTTTAGTTAGTCAGTCAGTCAGTCAGTCAGTCAGTCAGTCAGTCAGTCAGTCAGTCAGTCAGTCAGTCAGTTATCAGTCAGTCAGTCAGTCAGTCAGTCAGTCAGACAGTCAGTTCAGTCAGTCAGTTCAGTTAGTCAGTCAAGACAGTCAGTTAGTTAGTTAGTTAGTCAGTAGTTAGTTCAGTTAGTTAGTAGTCATTCAGTCAGTCAGTCAGTCCAGACAGTCAGTCAGATCAGTCAGTCAGTCAGTCAGTTAGTAGTCAGTTAGTCAGACAGACAGACAGTCAGTAGTTAGTTAGTTAGTTAGTTAGTTAGTTAGTTAGTTAGTTAGTTAGTTAGTTAGTTAGTCAGTCAGTAGTCAGTCAGTCAGTCAGTCAGTCAGTCAGTCAGTCAGTCGGTCAGGTCAGACAGTCAGTCAGTCAGTCAGTCAGTCAGTTAGTTAGCTAGTTAGGTTATCATCATTGCACTCTGGGCTTGTCCATAGATTAAAAAGCCCTTTGATGTGTCCGGAGCGTCTCGTTTTTTGTTATGCTGATCTTACCCCCAAGTCTATGATTCTGGCGAGTGATGTGGATTCACTGCCCCCCAAATGCCTCTATCCTTTCCATTTCTCAGGACATTAACAGTATCAGCATGATCCATAGCTGGACGTCGGTAGTAATAACGGATCCAGCCAACCTATCAGCTCTTTCAGTTCTATCAACGCCCGTGTTTCCTTACACGAAAAAAAAAAAAAGTAAAGGTGACTCCACGCACAGTGGACTTCTGTAATGATTCAAGCCATTGTCTTCGCACCGAACTTGCCTGAACCCTCCGGATCATACTCATTGAATCACTGAGTATACACACGAGGGTGTATTTTTGTGTTTTCAAGCCAGGCAAACGCTTGTGTCTCTGCCATCACCTCCATCGTCATGCTGCTGGTTGTCATGCAGAAGTCGCCATTGGCTTCTTTGACTGTTCTGTCCATAGAGCGTGCTGGAAACGCCCATGCGCTTCTTTGTTGGCCTATAACGGATCCGTCTGTGTAGATTAGTGCATCTGCAACTCTGAATTTTCACTGATTGGGGGGGGGGGAGGGAGGAGAAGAAGGAGGAGAATGAGGAGAAACGGGAGAGGTAAAAGCAAGGGATACCAGATAGACATACATGTATTGATCGGAACACGTAAAAAGACAGAAAGACAACTACACAGCATACAGATCATAGACTGTAGTTACCATCCCGGAAACAGCACACAGTCTAAACACACAAAAGGGGGACGGGGGAGGGGAAAGAGAGAGAGAGATAGAGAGAGAGAGGGAAGAGAGAGAGAGAGAGAGAGAGAGAGAGAGAGAGAGAGAGAGAGAGAAGAAGGTAAAGAAGCAGGAGAGGTAAAAGAAGGAGAATGAGAGATTATGAATAATAACAACACTTTCGGTTGAATAATAGAAAGCACCGTAAGACGGCGGGGCAAGTGGATGTTTATATTTCGGCTAGCATCTAACCGGAGTGAATTTCAAACACTTCAAACATCCTAGAGTGGAAGCTGTGTCACCCGAGTCTGAATATGACAGTTCTAGCTGAGGTAACCATTCTAGGAAGTGTGACAACACTGTGACTTGTCCAGCAAACCAACAGTGGCTTGCTTAGTGATCATTGAAAACTGAAAGGTGTCACCAACCGACTAGAATGAAAAGGGACAACACCACTCTGACACTGCGAGACACTTCATTAGCAGAGAAAAGACGAAGAATGAAAATAGTAAGAAGAAAAAAAAAGAGGAAAAAGATGAGGATAACGTAATAATATGGCTTAGGGATAAGACGATAACTGCGAAATGAAGTCGAATTTATTACTGCCAATATCATGAACCATTAATATCATCTCTGTTGCCACAACATATCACACACAAAACGACAACTCTGACACATCTAGCAGCCATAACTCGGGGCGTTACCTCCACAATCACCCACACGTCTCAATAGCCCGCCCTATTGACAGCTATCTTCCTCATCTGCTTCTTTCTTAACATTGACTCCATTTATTGCTTCTTTACGACTCTGAAAGAAGACTTGAAAAGACACCCAAGTCAATGAAAGTGTACCCGTGCAGAACTCGCATCAGGCCCTATCTCTGTTGGTAGTCTGGTGCCTTTGAAGTCCACAAAGGATCAAAGCTGCCCTAGGGATAGGCTCATTTTGTGGAATGGCCATTTGGGTTTGGATAAAGGCCTTCTGATCTGGCCACGAAAGGTTTCGCCAATATCGTTGATTTTACCCGATTATGGAAATTGCTTGAAAGATGTTTGGTTACTTAAGTGATTATATTAAACAACACAGAAAAGCCGGTTCGGTTCTTGTTCCTGTTGTCCACAGAAAAGGCAAAGAACAGTAATCTTCCATGCATGTAGTATGAGGTGACTAGTGGGGGACTGATATGTAATTCGCTGCATGATTGTGTAGAAAACTGCATAATACAACCGTTCGCGAAAAAGTCAACGAAATTGTTGATATGGATGAGTTGAGAGCCAGTATTACATTGGAAGATCCAATGAATCGCATGACGAATACGTTTGTAGATATACGTTCAGGACCGGGTCAGTCAGATTGTCACAGAAGTTACGCAGTTTTAAAACTTCCTCCCAACTTGCCGGACTGGCAGGCCGGCAGTGCCAAAAAGAATCTTCATTCGCCGATGTATTTCTAGAAAGAAATAACAGTACACTGTTCGTCTTTGGTGCAGGTTAAATGTTGGGCGGCCATCTTGAAACTGACGTCACCGTGTTCGTCTGCATCATAATGTCATGTGCTTAACACTCTTGATATCCTTGACAACAATATTGACTGGTTGCAAAACACTGACATGGTTATTGTAATTCCTATCAGACTTTTAAGGTTTGAGTTAGAAGCATCCTCATATTTAACCAAGCATTGTTGCATACTTATATAGCTATATATCTGTAACTAAAAATAGTAACATTGCCTACCAAGTATGTCGTAAGAGGCGACTAAGAGTAGATGACCTTGGGGTTGACTAAGTAATTGCGTGAAATGTTTTAGTCGCAATTCAGCCAAAAGCAAACAAATCCAAAAAGGTTCAAGAATGATCCATTCAACCAAGATCAGAGAAGACTCGTCCACAATGAAGTCTTGTCTTTTAAGCGTTAAGTAAAAGGTGGAAAGGAGCCTGTTTACCTCCACCTTGAACGAGTGGAAAGCATTCTGAAGTCGCAGTTAGCCTCCATTACCTGGATCTACACACCTGGGCACGCGGGAGTAAATGGTAATGAAAGAGCTGACCTGCTGGCAAGTAAAGCACTAATTCTTCTTCTTCTGCCTTTCTATCTCCCCAATGAAGCATAGGCCCTCAAACAACTCACGCCAAGTCGTTCTATCCTTCGCCATTGCATGGAGCTCTCCCCATGTCCTCCCAATCTAACCTCGTTCTCCAGCTCTCTTCTCCATGTGTTTTTTGGCCTTCCTTTATTCCTATGCCCATGTGGGTTGCAATGCAAAGACATTCTAGTAATGCTTTTCTCCTGTTTTCTCAGTGTGTGCCCTATCTAACGCCAGCGTCTTTTCCTCACTTCCTGATCCACTGGAGCCTGTTTAGTTCTCTCCCAAAGTTCTACATTAGTTATTCTATCATACCATTTTATTCCCTCTATTCTGCGCAGGCACCAGTTAATGAATGTCTGTAATTTATTAGTAATTGCCTTGGTTGTTCTCCATGTTTCCGCCCCATACAATAGTACTGATTTGACATTAGAATTAAAAATTTTTAGTTTAGTATTTCTTTTAATTTCTTTTGACCTCCACAAATTCCCTAGTGCTATGAAAGCCCCTCTTGCCTTTTGTATTCTTATTTTAATATCTCTATTAGTTCCTCCATCTTTATCTACATTACTGCCTAAATAGGTGTACGACTCCTCGTCTTGGAGTGGGGTGCCATTAAGAGAAACCACATTACTATTTGCCTGATTTATTCTCATTATCTTTGTCTTTCCTTTATGGGTTTTCAGACCAAGCTGTTGTAATCTCGCATTAAGTATATCTAATTTATCTTGCATCTGATTCCGTGAATGGGACAGAAGAGCAATATCATCAGCGAAGTCCAGATCATCAAGCTGTTTTGTAGGGGTCCACTGAATTCCATTCTTGGTGTTAGCTCTAATGCCAATAGGAAAAAGCATTGATAGAGCTGATATCATCAAGACTGTACTGACTAGGTCGGGGAATAATTGCGAATCTCTGACGCTAACGCGACTACGTGCCCGAGTGGTTGAGCTTGATGAAGCACGACTACGCCATCTTCGACGTAAAGACAGGAGATACTATAATCAACTCCTCATGGGAACAGTCAGTAGCGGTACCTTGGAGTGGTTGCTGCATCAGAGGACTGACCACTCATGGGGATACCCAACGTGCAAAGACGTCGATTTTGATAACATAACACAACATAATATAACCTCCACCTAGGATTCAGAAATACATGGAAAGAAGGACATGGACAGATAGTAAGTCAACAGAGTATCCTCACTGCACATAAACCTATTTAGTCCATAAGCACTCCGAACCCCAGCTCAGTAAATGCTTCCTGCATAGTGCTTTTATCTGACCACACTCCCTTTTAACATGCTCTTCTTGCAGTTTGGCCATGCTTGCAGATTCAAGGCCATGACTTGGTTCACGCAAACCTCTTACTTCTCGTAGAGCACTCAGTAGTTTAGCCTAGTCCATGGTTCGCCCGCCCTCCACAGTAGACTTATTTGCAAGTTTATCAGGTGGCACAATTTCCGTGCACGCCCTCGTGTCATGTCAAAAGGGTTCGGATCTTCCCCGTGGACATGGGAAAGGAAGCCTTGTTACCAGTTGGCCCAGGGCCTATGCTCTATTTAAGGATAAAGTGTAGCAGATAAAGAAAGACCGTTAAACATGCCGGCCCAATTCGGTAGTGGCTACAGTAGAAAGAGAAACTGAATAAATGCTTTTGCAGCGATTAGTCTCTCAGAAACAACCCTGTGTCACAGTTTATTTTGTACTGGCCAATTATTTCAATATGGTGGAATCTAGCATACATGTCGCGGCTCCCATCCAACGATATAGTTTCTTTTGGACATTAATATTATCATCATCATCCTCAGGAGTGTCATTACGCGTCACACAAGGCTCGCAGTCTATTTATCCATTCTATCACGTGCAATAATTTCATGGACGGAATTCATTCCAGCAGCTTTGGCCTCTCTCATCCACATTCGTTTTTGGGTTTCTTTTGGACGTCTTGGTTTCTATCCATTTGTTTCCTATTTCAGTGCCTGTCTGGTGAGTCATTGATGGCTTTGATTCCATATGTACCCAAGGTACCGCCATCCTTGTCTTACAACCGCTGATACACAGATCAGCCATAACGCTTATCATCATGCAGCAGGTCCTGAACAGAACGTCACTCTCCTCTCCTGCCTCATGTACTTTTTTCCTTAAGTGTCTCTTGTCCTGTGCCCATTGTCGTGTTGACCATCACCATCATCCTAAAACACTGCGTGTCGTTGGGTCACCAGTTTCTGTTGACTGTCTAATCAGCTCCTTCCACCTTTCGTGGTCAGCTGCAGTGGACGTCATGGCTGCATGCCTTGGGCCTGTCCAGTTCCATAACCAAGTCTTTCTTGGTCTACCTCTTCTCCTTTACTGAGCCCTGAAGCATTGATTTTGAGATGCCGTACCATTGAATGTTTCCACTGTAGCTAAAAGAGGTTCATAGTTGCCAATGTGCAGGATAATTATACAGCGAATCACGTCATTCGAGATGTGGTCGTTTCATTTGATCAAAGTATCTCAATTTCCAAACACAATATGCTGTTTACTAGCCAAACAAACCATAATGTCGCGATCTTTTCAGATGTTAGTATGGTGTCTGCCTCAGATGCTATAGGTTTCGGGTTCAATCCCTAGTAGGGGCTGGAATTTTTTCACATAGATGACTTCTAGTAATTCTGCCTGGTCTCTGGGTAGTGAGATCAGATGCCCGTGTGCACTGTTGAGCATGTAAAAAAATCTCTTGGCAGTTGGAAATCAAACAAGAGTGGCCTAAGGTCACTGCCTGGGCAAAATTCCCAGTTAAAAACCTCCCCAAGTATTGCAGGATCCCCGCCGGAGCTACAGAGCCTGTGCACTTGCTGAGCTTGTTCGGGCTCAGACTTGAGTTAAAAGAAAGGAGCACTTATGAGTTACAACCAGTGTCTCATGATGTTGATCTGTTGTTCAAACCTTGAACCTTAAACAGATGTCAGTATTTCCTTTTCTTGGTCTGTGGTATTCTAAAAATTTTTCTAGAGCACTTCATCTAAGTAAAACCTCTATTTCTTCCTTGATGTCTGCGAGACAGTCCACGACTCATGTCCTACACAAAAGATGTAGGTTCTCAAAACTGTGACTTATGTACAGGCAACACAAACATGAACAAATAAATGAACACACAGAAGCCTCGTATGTAGAAACAAACATACAGAGCTCAGATTTGCTGGGAAAAGTTTACTGACATCTGGAAAATAAGAAATCTGTAACCGCATAAAGTCAAATTTGCCAGGAGGTAACAAAGGTTTGCTGAGCAACACAGGGCAACAGGTGACATGGAAACAAGGTCAAACTGCTACAAGTTGGGACTTGGTTCGGGTACATTTTTTTGGGAACTCTCAACTACCCATGAAGCATAGGGTCACAACTATCTCATGATTAATTCTCACCATCTTAGCTATCTTCCGTAGGTTCTTACATACCTTTCGCATATTACAATATATCTTTCTCCTATAAATCCTGTTGCCCAGAAAAAGCTGTTTTTCGGAAATTTACAGATTTTCTGATCACAAGAAGTCTTTGAGCTGGGCTACTATGTCTGTATAACAGCTTTGACACTTGCTGTAAATGCACAGTATGTAGACGTGGAGGTGGGGAATGTCTACATATATATAAAGAATGACAAAATCTACATTCTGTTTAAATTGTGACATTTTGGTTGTCATAATAACTTCATTTGATGTCCCTAATCTACAAGTGGCTAGATCAACAAAACCTATAGTCAAAGGGAAAGAATGCAGTTAATTCTATGGTGCGTTTGTATTTAGTGATTAATTTCCTTATTTAAATTTTTTTTTTTAAAGGAAAGAGTTAAACTCTTTTAGTCCCAAGGAACGCATGATATGTTCATAGATTCCTACCTAAAGGCCCGATGAACGCATGATACTGGGCCTGTGATGCTAAAGCTCCTGGGACTCAAAGAGTTAATGAAAAAAATTGAGTTTAATTTTTTTAGTGCTCTGATGGCTGCGATGTCACAGTAGACTTTAGCCCTCGCCTGTCGGCTCAGTGTTCTACGAGTACGAGACTGGATGTTTATGAAAACTGCCCAAGATTCAAAATTTCCTATTGTGTTTAGTTTCTTACTGTAGAATTTCCTGATGGAGCCATATTTTATTTTCTCCAAAAATGACCTTGGCTCTCAGGTTGACCCAGTCTAAAAAGTGGGTGCCAGGAAGTGTCCTGGGAAGTAAAGGTAACGCTGAGGTTATGCCCACATTATCTATCAAGTGCACCCCCCCCCCCCCCCCCCCCCCCCCCCGATAAAAGATTAACTAACTTACAAAACCGCAACCAAATATCCTCCCCCCCCCAAAAAAAATAAAAAAAACATAAAGCAGGAAATTTTACTTAGAACTACCAAGTCATTGTCTCACTCCCTCTCATTTGCCCTTCACCTCCCGTCTAAATCTATTCAGATAAAACACCACAAATGCACTGAAACAAGAAATTTATTTCATCATGGGGAAACACACAAAAACAAAACCACAACCAGATATTCTTTCCCTCTACCTTCGAAACAAAAATTATCCAGTCTAAAATGTAGCAAAAAAGTCATTGTTTCACTCATTATTAGGCATGGGGAAATAGAAAAAAGTTGGCAATCAGTCAAACAGGCATTCTCTCACACACAAACACAGCAAGATAAATCAAACAGAAATGATTCAAACAATTTCAAATTTCAGTAAACAAAGACAAATGTATACATACAGCTGATATTAATTATTCATACATGACAGACAGTATAGTATGTACAACATAGTCTGCATATACTTTATAAAAGTATTATCTCATGGCCAGATTTTTTACAGGGTTGAGCCTAATTAGTTAACTGCCAATATCCCTACATTGGCTGCAAATGAAAGTAAGCAACAGAAGTCATGTCAACAGTGAGTTGTGGTATCTTTCAAGTGAACTTGTAGCAATGGGAATGTAAGAAAATCACTGATTACATTTTCTACCATCCTTTCTTGCAGTCTAGTACTACCAGCCTAGGATGTAGAGATAAATAAGACCACACAGTCATGCGTGCAAACAGATGCACATTGATCAACAGATAGATCACCTCAAGAAAAGAGAGTGGAAGGAGAGAAAGAAATAGCAGAAGAGAGTGTAGAGAGAAAGTGACAAAGGGGGAGGGAAAAGCCGCTATGAAGTTGCTCCACTACTACAGCCAACTTGTACATTAGTGCTGCTTTAACCAGTGACACTTCTGATTATAATGATCAAATCTTCACCCTTCCCGTCTCTCACATGTTTAAAAAAAACTATTAAAAAAAAGAAAGACAGAAAAAGCATGACGTCTGCAACACTGCTCACTTAAAATGTCAGAATCTGAGACTAGATTTTTCATCAAGAAGGAAAAAAAAATGAACACTCCCTGCCCCTGAACGAGCAAGTCGTGCAAGGCAACTAGTTAGAGGTTTGCAGAAATCAGATGTGTTGGGCCAAAGATATCAATATTGCAGCCTAGCCGTAAACTATAACATAATGTGCTATTAAAATGAATGAAGAAGGAGACTTTCAAATGTAGACATCCAGCCGTAAAATAAGAGATGATCCCAATCTGCCACAGATAACGACTGCCTTCCAGTGCAGGGCCAGGAAGACCAGACTTCCATGGGCTGACTATCGGCGGGTGCTCGTTGCCTTTTCTATTCTGTTAATGGCTCGTCATAAAGCTAACTGTCACCACCAGAAGACGCTCACTGACAGCTCCTTCAGCCAGGTATTGTGGTCAGTAGTCACCACCAGAAGACGCTCACTGACAGCTCATTCAGCCAGGTGTTGTGGTCAGTAGTCACCACCAGAAGACGCTCACTGACAGCTCATTCAGCCAGGTGTTGTGGTCAGTAGTCACCACCAGAAGACGCTCACTGACAACTCATTCAGCCAGGTGGTGTTGCTGTTAGTTTGCATTCGCCTGCTGCCAGCTCCAGTCGGAAAGGCCGGGTCATTCATCATGTTGGACTTTGGCTTGATGCCAGGACCAGCGTGATGTGTGTACATCCGTTTTATTTGGCTTATTTATGTGCAGTTGGTTATTCCTTGCCTCTAGGACAGATGCTGGCTTTGAAGGAAGCCAGGAGTTAAAGACTGAGGTTTTCTTAAAACAATGTCTGTGTATTAAGAAGCTCAAGTGGCTAAATTGTTTTCTGCCCACCACATGCTTCGATCTCAGCGCAGATGAATATTATTACTGCAGACAAATGAAACATGGATCATAGCCAGGTCTGGAGACTATCAAAGTTATCAAAGGAAGAACAGATATTGACTGTATTTGCACGAGACATAGATGTATATAACAAGATTGTTTCTAACATTACCCGTGTGGGTTCCAGGGCGGCCATGGTTTTGTTGGGGAGGGGAGTGGGGGTAAAAGACCTGCCACCCAGCCCCACTCCCCTACAAGCAAGAATGTCCTAAAAGGTAACCAAGTAAATGTTTGCTGATATGGATGAGTTGGGCCTAAAGGCGTCAGATACTGCAGCCTAGCTTTAAACCACAACACTACAAGCCAACTGCTTTTTTTTAAAGGCAAGCACAGAAAAAGAAGAGAAGGAAGAAGAAGAAGAAGTTGAAGAAAAAAAAATTATGTCACACAGCAGAATTGTTGTCAACTGCAAAAACACAGCCATGAAGGACCAAAATACAGTAAACAACATATATATACATACATGTCACATAAATAACAGATAGCTGTGAGGACGGAAACTATCAGAAGCAAATGAAATAATTCAGCAGACGCTAACTTTATGAAGAAGAAAAGTTTCATTAAATGAACAAAGCCAGGAAGAAGTTGCGAAAAAACGGAGGACAGAGAAGGGTCAGTAAAGTACAAAGTAATCATAAAGAAAGTAAACAGCCAATCAAAATGTAAGTACTGAAAATGGTACTGATAGCACAGAACAGGGAGCAAAATAAGGAACGGGTAAAAATCTAACAACAAACTCAAGTAAATGTCAACAGGAAACATTCAGCAAACAACGAAGGATGGATGGTGTTAACATATGTGTCATTGTGACCTGACAAGTACAGTTCTCTCAATACGAGAGACTCAGAAACAACCCTGTATCTCTCTCTCTTTCTATTTCTCATTCATATAAAGTATAGTTATCCGTCGTAAGCTTATGCAACTTTTATGGAATGGTGCAGTGACATTCTCACCAAATTTCATCAAATTTGGCCTGCAATAAGCTCAGCATTAATAATGAACAGCCACTAATTACAAAGCATCTGGCAACAAAGCTTCATGACAGAAAACAACAAAAACATGATAGTCTAAAACACGGTCATATCACGGGGTTGCAATTCCTTACACCCCCTTAAAAAAAAAAAGAATGTCTTTGCTGCAAGAACAAAACACGACTTATGGAACTTCATAACTAGAGACAGATTCCTTCATCATCATCATCAGGTGCCTTGCCGACTGACTTCATAGCCGATAGATTTGCTTGCAAGTCTCTGGCGGGCATACAGCAAGCAAATATTTTTGTATTCTACTGTTATTATATCTACCATACCTACTGTCTCACACCCATTTCCCCCACATTTACTGTCCCCATATCCACTGTCCTGTCTGTCCCCGCACCCACCCACTACCCACCCCAAACCTACTGTCTCACACCCATTTCCCCCACACTTACTGTCCCCATATCCACTGTCCTGTCTGTCCCCGCACCCACCCACTACCCACCCCAAACCTACTATCCTTGCATCTAATGGTCTCAGGTATATACTCCCCCCCCCCCCCAATCCCACTTACTAACCTCACATCTACTGCCCCCACATTTAATGTCCCCACATCTACTGTCCTCACATCTACTTTCTCCACAACTACTCTCCTCACATCTACTGTCTCCAGAACTACTGTCCTCACGTCTACTTCAATCAACAATATAAACACCATTCACTAACCATTCAATCAAAGGCTTAGATGGCTCAATGGTTTCCCCTCGCATTCACAATTCCCTGATGTAATGTTATGCACAGAAAACAAACACAGTTTTGATTAACTTGAGTGATATATAAATCTAAATATTGAAACACAAATGCATTTGAAAGTCTTGCCATAGTTATCACACTATGAATACATTTTGTGCAAAGCCACCGTTTCTCAAATCAGGGGGGAAGCTACAATTCGTGTGTTAGAAGCTTTGGTACAAGCAATGAAATTCTCACAGTGTAACAAGGATAACAATTTGGTCCGGATAAGCCCACTACGGGTGAAACTCAAGCAAGGGTAACTCTAGTTAAATCTATAATTAAAAATATGTAGCTCTTCACTTTAGGAAGAAACCTATAGCTACCATAGAATTACTTCATCAGACTAAGTAAAATTCACACCATCATCCGTAATCTCCAACTAATTTAAATATCGCATATGCAAATTTTATTCAACAACAGCTTACCAATAAGGAGAATCTGTCAACAAAATTAAGGGAAAAAAAAAACAAAGATAAAAAAAAAGAAAAAGAGCAGATTTGAAAATACGCTCTAGAAGGCACATTTTTATATTGATTGTATTTAAAAAAAAAAAAAAAACAAAGAAAAAAGAAATAGACAGACTGGAAATGACATTACACTAAAACCCACAGTCCGTAATGACCAGATGAAATACATCAGGCCATTAGACTGGACACAGCTGCTCAAGGCTCTAATTTTCCATTGTCATTATCGTCCTACCCTGTAAATTATGCACAGAGAATATCATTTTAAAAAATGTCACACCTCAAGTTGCGTCCATTGCACGTATATTTTGCAGGGCAATAACATCTGTTAAACTTTATCGTAAAACGCACTGTCCTAAACCACACACAGAGTTAAAGAATAGAAATAAATCTTTTTTTAGGCCCGACTGCTAGATAATGACTGTAGCTGGCTATCCAATCAGAGAATAATCGTTAAGTTCATCACAAGGATGATGTCATGTCAAAGGTCATGATGTAGTCTACAGAGAAACTACGGGCACAGTTCTCCTCACGGCTGGTAAGTTTAACTTGCTGCTTTCAATTCACGAATTCAGGCTCTTTTTTTGTTGGTGGACGGACCCAGTCCCTGCTGACGCATAGCTTCTCGGACTCCGGTCTCGGCAACCTTGGCATAAACCTGACACAGCATCTGTAAAAGAAGGCAGGATATTTCAAGCAAGGTTCTGTCAACAAGTCAACAAACAAATGATGATAATGTTATATGTGATCTTATTATAAGCATTACTGCACACTTGATATCCTCATTATCAATAATTTCTTTTATAGTCTATATTTTTTTTAAACACACATGCGAAGCTAATATTCTTTTTTTAATACCGTCTCTCTTCTTCTACCAGGTCAAGTCGAAGCACTTTATTGTGTTGAATACATTTCCATAAGCGCTCCATCCACATCTTCAGTAGCAAGCGGAAAGTTCCAGTTCTGATGGCGCCATTAATTGTCTGACTGTACATCCATCTAGACTCTCCCTTGAGTGTTGAGTGTCGGCCATATGCCCTGGTAACTCCTTGCAGCGCCATTCTCCTCACACCATAGTGATCTCTTTCTGCACAATCAGCACTTGATACCACTACCAACGCAAGGTGGTCTACTACCAAATCACCTGCAGCTGGGATCAAACTTGGCATTACACTGTGTGTATCCAATGTCTCAGCCACAAATGCCAGCTTATACTATGCTATATGATTATCAGTATCACATGGTCTCATCAGTATCACATGGTCATCAGTTTCACATGGTCAAGTCATCTAGGTATTTATCTCTTCATCTTCCCTTGCTCTTTTTCCATCAATCTTGCAGCTGTCACCATAAAAATGGAAAAAAGAACAAAGGGGAGGTAGATACTGGTGACTGCATAAGCAGATGGAGGTTCAGTCCCCTTTTTCCTACCCATCCTTTACAAAAAATTTCAAAAAAATTTCTGGAAATTATGTATCATGAAAAGATATCAAACCAATAGAAAAGTAGAACTAGTCTGCTTCGCATTAACACAGTCATGAATGACAAGTGAACGCTAAGGCCAGAAATTGTTCATTAGCACATGACAAGAACAGACGTTATATTTACGAGCAAGAATACATAAAATAATTCAATGAAGTCTCTTCAAGAACAGCTGCGGGCCATGCACCTTGCGTTGGTTTCGACAATGGTATCAGGGGGCCGACCGTCCAGTAAGCAATGGCAAACTACTGGACGTAAGTTTGCCTAGAGAAACCACACAACAGCCAGGGGCTGTTGGGATTGGTTCTGCAACGTCCTGTAAAGGATACGCAACTAACCTCTCCAAGAAACATCCACATGTCTGTCTGACCAGTTGAAGACGTGTAAACACAGGAAATACATATTAGCCAGAAACAGGAGGCAGGCAAGGGCCATAACTACAAACAAATAAGATAAAACTGTTTGGGATGTTAAGTCCCTTAGGCAAGTTGTAGCGTATTAAGAAATATTAGGTGGTTCTCGAGAAACCTGTGGACTCCAATCTCTGGAGCGGCAAGACTTGCCGGCCGTAGCCTTCATGATGAAGACCCTTGGTGACAATGAGAATTTAAATGCTTCAACCTTGGTATAAGGGTACTGTATTGTATATCAGAAAGATGTTGCCAAAACCTATCTGCTAGCCGAAGAGCCATTTCACCGATATACTTCATACCACATTTTTTGAAAATGATGGCATTAAAAAAACACTGAAGCTCTTGCAATAGAATCCCTCAAATGTGTGGGAAAAGGGGGTGTCTGTGAAAAAGTGGTCAAGTCCTTTGTCTCACGCTCTGAAGGTCATGTGTTCCTTTCACAGCCCCACCGTACAGTTAACAAGTGCAATTTTTATGGAGATCCCCGGGGATTGTCCCCGGAGCTACAAAGTTCGTGCTCTGTTCGACTCTCTCGGCAGGCGGCTAGCAGTTCTGTGGACATAGAAACCGAGCCATATGTGATAAAACCCCTTTAACATATGTGGAAAGTGGCATTACAGAATATTAGACTATCAGCTTCAACAACATACAGACAAGTGTGTGTGTGCGTATATATATATATATATATATATATATATATATATATATATATATATATATATATATATATATATACATACAAGAGACTGGGCCCAGTGCCATCAGAACTGGAACTCTTTCCTGGCTGCTGAAGATTACACTGGTGCATCTATGGCAATGTCCCGAGTGCTGTGATGTCAGTTCTTGACTCAATTCAAATATCACTTGTAAAATTGTAAAAAATGTATCAACTAACAGTTACACACACAAATTATGGAACAGAACAACTTAACAAGCTGATTATACAATTTTGACTAATAAATGTATACGTACATTATCCCAGAGAAAGTCTGCAAACTGATCGATGGAAATAGCAACATTGCGATACTCTCCGGTATATCTCACGTACAACCACGTGGCTAACAGAATTAAGAACACAAGCATCACCAAGTTGACAAGATTGGCCAGGGTTTCCAGGCCGATCAGGCCCAATATGCCAGACAGGACGTAGGTAGCAGCCACGATGGTGAACAGCACGGCTGGAGTCCGGGCAGCGCTGAAAATATTCTTAGACTCATTGTGTTTGGCGTAGTTTTCATACGCTTCCGTGAGGTCCTCTTTCATCTTGTCCTCGTATATTTGGCTAAACTCAGGGCCACCCATTTTGCGGATCGAGTGGAAGAGGTCGACGGCGCGCTCCACGCAACGGTTGTGCTCTATGTGCAGGGCTTCAGGGTTAAGGTAAGGTTTATCGCCGCCACATATCTGGATAAAACAAGATTACATAAGAGTTTAAACTGTGGTTACATTAACTTAACATTATTACATGTAACATTATCCCTGTGTGGTTCCAGGGTCCCAATTTTGGTAGGGAGAGGGGGAAAATAACACGCCGGGGCCCTTAACAAGCTGAAACTGGATGTTGCAGAGCCTCATTTTTGGGAGGGGTGGAGAGGAGGGGAGGAGAAAGAACAGATCCACTGCTCCTCAACAAGCATGTCATAAAAGGAGGACACAAGAGAATACAACAAAATAACACAAAGTAGACTACAACAGAATACACTTCTACAGAACACAAAGTAGACTACAACAGAATACACTTCTACAGAACACAAAGTAGACTACAACAGAATACACTTCTACAGAACACAAAGTAGACTACAACAGAATACACTTCTACAGAACACAAAGTAGACTACAACAGAATACACTTCTACAGAACACAAAGTAGACTACAACAGAATACACTTCTACAGAACACAAAGTAGACTACAACAGAATACACTTCTACAGATCACAAAGTCGACTACATCTCTACAGAACACAAACTAGACTATAACATAATACATTTCTACAGAACACAAACTAGACTATAGCATAATACAACATCTCTACAGAACACAAAGTAGACTATAACATAATACAACATCTCTACAGAACACAAACTAGACTATAACATAATACAACATTTCTACAGAACACAAAGTAGACTATAACATAATACAACATCTCTACAGAACACAAACTAGACTATAACATAATACAACATTTCTACAGAACACAAACTAGACTATAACATAATACAACATTTCTACAGAACACAAACTAGACTACAAAATCTCTACAGAACACAAACTAGACTATAACAAAATACAACATTTCTACAGAACACAAAGTAGACTATAACATAATACAACATTTCTACAGAACACAAACTAGACTATAACATAAAAACCATTTCTACAGAACACAAAGTAGACTATAACATAATACAACACTTCTATAGAACACAAACTAGACTACAACACTTCTACAGAACACAAACTAGACTACAACAGAATACAGAACTTCTACAGAACACAAAGTAGACTACAACATATCTGTAGAACACAAACTAGACTATAACATAATACAACATTTCTATAGAACACAAACTAGACTATAACATAAAAACCATTTCTACAGAACACAAAGTAGACTATAACAGAATACAACATTTCAACAGAACACAAAGTAGACTATAACATAATACAACATTTCTACAGAACACAAACTAGACTTAAACATAATACAACACTTCTATAGAACACAAGCTAGACTACAACATTTCTACAGAACACAAACTAAACTACAACAGAATACAGAACTTCTACAGATCACAAACTAGACTACAAGAGACAGTCACCTCTTCCATGAGTTTATGATACAAGGCCTTGGAGTTAGCCACTGCTGCCAGATTGTTAGCTTCTGCTGTTGCCTGTTTGGATGAAGCAGATTGAATTATATTTGATAAATTAGATAGCATTTTACAGGTTAAAATATATTTTACAGCTTAAATTACATTTTGCAGATTAAAATTATATTAAACAAACTACATTCAACTGATTAGACTACATCGGACAGATTAAATTACATTTAACAGATTAAATGACATCTGACAGATTAAATAATAC
Organism: Candidula unifasciata; assembly: GCA_905116865.2. Classification (NCBI taxonomy): domain Eukaryota; kingdom Metazoa; phylum Mollusca; class Gastropoda; order Stylommatophora; family Geomitridae; genus Candidula; species Candidula unifasciata. The sequence goes on from CAJHNH020001202.1 coordinate 280,081, forward strand.
TTGACGGATTAAATTACATTTCACAGATTAAATAACATCTGACAGATTAAATAATACTTGACGGATTAAATTACATCTCACAGATTAAATAATACGTGACGGATTAAATTACATCTCACAGATTAAATAACATCTGACAGATTAAATAATACTTGACGGATTAAATTACATCTCACAGATTAAATAACATCTGACAGATTAAATAATACTTGACGGATTAAATTACGTCTCACAGATTAAATAACATCTGACAGATTAAATAATACTTGACGGATTAAATTACATCTGACAGATTAAATAACATCTGACAGATTAAATTACATCTATACAACCATCATGATCCTCCTGGTTACAGGCAACTGCTCCACCACAGCATCTCAGTCAGCCCCCCGACTCCTGGACCTTTTCTAGCAGCTTCACAGAATGAAACAAATCTATTTAATTTCTGTGTGGGCTCTGGTTCCCACATTTTGAGGTCGTGGGAGGAGGATAAACCACTGAGCCTTAACAAGCATGTCATTAAAGGTGACAAAGGATTCTGCCACAATCATATCTGTTGGGTAGAAAGATGCAGATTCTGCAGCCTAGCTGCAAACTACCACACCACATGCTGTCCCTTTAAAGAGCAAAGAAGAAGAAGAAAAAGAAGAAGAAGAAAAAAAGAAGAAGAAAAACAGGAAGAAGAAGAAGGTGAAGAAGAAAAAGAAAAAGAAGAAGATGAATAATAATAATAATAAGGAGAATGAGAAGAAGAAGGAGGAAGAGGAGGAGAAGACAGGAATCTACATAGTGTGCCGAACACAAACCTACCTGTAACATAGACTTTGGCTCCGGCAGCTCTTCCCCTTGATAAATTTTGATGTAAGCCTGAAAGAGAGAACATTTCTGGAAGACTAGCCACACACAGAAGGATCCTTTCAACACCTTCACTGTATAAAGCAGCACTACACTGGCCCAATCCTAGCAATCCCTTACGGTGCCCTGTGTACCACATCTGACTATGTGGACATGGAGGTGGGTGTACTCACTACTCATGACTGAGTTGCCTGTTTGTCTGACTCAACATACTAGAAAATCTGATAAACTAACTGACAACAAGAGTATGCATAATGCCCTTTTCATGTGCATTCAATATATCAGAGCTTTCCAAACTATACACCGTGACATGCCAGTGTGTTGGCTGCAGTCTGATGGTAAGTCATGTGATATTTTTCAATTACTTTTATTTTATTAGTCAATAATTTTAACAATGACTTAATCTTGGAAAAATTTAATCACACACACACACATATATATGTATATATAAAATAAATTAAAGGTTTTCATGAGGTGTGTTGTACTGTAAAGCAATCTGAACTGCTGTGTCGTAAAATGATGTTTGTCTTAAAAGTGTGTCACCTGAATGAAAAGTCGGGCGGGTCAGAGCTACATGATGCTAGCTAGAATTAGTATAGACCCATCAGCACTCAATATTTATAGATGAATCAGCATTCAATTAACCAATATCAAGCTGACCACCTTTACTTCCCAGAACAATTTCTGGCACCCATTTCAAGCAGCATCGTTCTGGCAGCCTAGATTAATTTTTTTAACTGATTTCAATGGACAGTCAAACCTAAGACTACAGGAGCAGCAGGTAAGTGTGCTATCCACTCACTAGTGCGGCTCCCAGGTGAGGATAATTAATGAAACTCCTTCCTTATCTTTCGTCTTCAGCCTATTTCTATTCCAATGCCTTTACATAGGACTTTTGTTGTGCCCGTTTGGATTCCTCAGTCGCTTTTAGGGATAAAAAAAAGAATAAGTTCATTGCCCCCCTAACAAGCATTCTGTAGAAGGCAACTAATTAGGGACATTTCCTTCACAGACTAAGTGCATTAGCCTGACAGGTGAAAAACCAAGTCGACATATAGATATGTAAAAACAGGTGTGCAGAAAAAGAAACTCAAGTTCTTGAAGAAGAAAAAGGTCCAAAAGTGGTCAACAAAACAGAACTTTCCATCATAATTTACAGCTGATGAACTCTAAGAAGAAGAACGTTTGTCTGCATTTTTCCAAGCGGTAGTGTTATCCTACAGGAAAGCAGGGTAATCACAGCTCAAGAAAACAGCGAGTCTGACCAGCACTGCACTTCAAGAACAATCAAGGCAAGCAAGGAATGAAGTTCTTCCTCTCTCAGCACAAAGCCTGGGCGACATTCTACAGACCACGTGTTACATGTGATTCCAGATTACCTTGAAATACTCCACCATGTCTTTGCACTTGATCTTCTGTCCATTCATCTCCTTGAGTATGATATTCTCCTTGGCCAGCAGCATCTGAGTCAGGATCTGCAGCTGCTCCAGGAAGTCATGCTCTATATCTGTCAGACACAATCATTCTTGTCAGACAGGTCTCTTTACCTTCTAGACACAATCATTCTTGTCAGGCAGGTCTCTTTACCTTCTAGACACAATCATTCTTGTCAGACAGGTCTCTTTACCTTCTAGACACAATCATTCTTGTCAGGCAGGTCTCTTTACCTACTAAACACAATCATTCTTGTCAGACAGGTCTCTTTACCTTCTAGACACAATCATTCTTGTCAGACAGGTCTCTTTACCTACTAAACACAATCATTCTTGTCAGACAGGTCTCTTTACCTTCTAGACACAATCATTCTTGTCAGACAGGTTTCTTTACCTTCTAGACACAATCATTCTTGTCAGACAGGTCTCTTTACCTTCTAGACACAATCATTCTTGTCAGACAGGTCTCTTTACCTTCTAGACACAATCATTCTTGTCAGACAGGTTTCTTTACCTTCTAGACACAATCATTCTTGTCAGACAGGTCTCTTTACCTACTAAACACAATCATTCTTGTCAGACAGGTCTCTTTACCTTCTAGAAACAATCATTCTTGTCAGACAGGTCTCTTTACCTACTAGACACAATCATTCTTGTCAGACAGGTCTCTTTACCTTCTAGACACAATCATTCTTGTCAGACAGATCTTTTATACTCCTAGACAACATCATTTAAGTTGAGACTTAATTTTCTAAACACAATCACTCTTGTCAGATAAGAGATCTTTGTCTTTTAAACACAATCAATGAACTGGTTGCACTCTTATCTTCTAGACACAATCATTCTTATTCTTCTAAACATAATCATTCTAGTCAGATAGGGGTTTATTCTTCTAGACACATTCATTCCAGTTGGACACAATTTATTTTTTTTCAACATACAATCATACCAGTCATAAACAGATCTTACTTTGCTAGATACAATATTTCTTTTCACCCTAAATAACAGCTCTAACAGTGTGGTTTTTGTGTGTGTGTGATGGTGGTGGAAGGGGGAGGGGGTTATATAGTCCAACTCACCATGTCCATAAACTATGCAGTTGAAACCAGTACAAAAGATGTACAGATACAGCCCAAAGACTTCATACCACCAAAAAACTGCTTTCTCTGAGCGGGTGAACTAAAGCAACAGTAAATGAAGATGACAACTCACCTCGGAGTCTCCCGTCAAAGTAAGGATTTGTGGCCACCTTCAGACCCGGGTGAGGCAGCAGGAAGCAGGAGATTTTGTCGAAGCAAGAGCTGATGTGTCTGCGGATCTGTTGCAGCTCTGGATGCTGCTTGTCGGACACCTGACAAAACCAGTTAAATCCAGGGTTAAAGTTCAACAAATGCCCAGGGAAAAGCCGTAAGATTTACTGCCATTCCAAAACCTTTCTACACGGCCGGGTACAGGGGTAAGGAGACAAAGATAGGTCAAGAAAGGCTTAGATCCTTCTTCCTCTTTAGGTTCATTGGCAGTAAACTCCAGCAGAAAGTTCCAGCTGTTCATCCACTTCTGGTCTTTGCTCTTGTTACAGAGCCAATTTATTTTACTAGTCTGGCTTATTTTTATACAGACTGTTGGCTCCTAGCCTCTCATGCTTAGAAGGAAATACCACAGACTGTTGGCTCCTAGCCTCTCATGCTTAGAAGGAAATACCACAGACTGTTGGCTCCTAGCCTCTCATGCTTAGAAGGAAATACCACAGACTGTTGGCTTCTAGCCTCTCATGTTGAGAAGGAAATACCACAGACTGTTGGCTCCTAGCCTCTCATGCTTAGAAGGAAATACCACAGACTGTTGGCTCCTAGCCTCTCATGCTTAGAAGGAAATACCACAGACTATTGGCTGGGTCTATCCACCTCCCCCCTTCCCCCAATAATGGAGCCCTGGAACACATAGGGGAACAATGACATTCAATTATTAAAACTTCATTTCTCTTCGGTAGACCCTACGCCGTCTATTCAGGCTCTGCAACAAAACTAAAGATTCGTAACTGAACCAGACACGTCTCCACTGATTGTCACTGGCCCAGGGGCGATGTTTGTTGGACCAAAGAAGTCGATTCGGTGGCGGTGACGCATAAGGACAGATCCTCGAGCCTAAAGTCCAACATCATGCAGTCTGTTCTAAACAGTTTGATCAGACACATGATATCCAGGAGGCAATGCCTGGGCAGTTGAGGAAGCTGTTGTAAACCTGTCTCTAATCTTATGAAGCCGAATAAAGCGATTCTCCGCTGCTGTTGTCACTCTGGGTAGTCCACTGCGATGTCGGTCTTCAACTAAACCAGTGGCTTGGAACCGGTACCAAAGTCGACTGATAGTACTCTGATGCACGTTTAGATGCCTGGCAACCTGACTTTTACTTTCTCCTGCCTGCAATCGGCCAATAGCAATATTCCTTAAATTTATCGATAGAGGTTATATCCGTGACTGCTTGAAAATGAACTGATCGTTTTGGTGTAGTGTTATCCTTTTATAGGGTTTCAATTGCGTAGGCAGGGAATAGTGTTCACCGCAAATTGTGTTGCTTTCTCGTGCGCGCATCATGAGATATGCTAAAAAATATGGTCTTGAATACAACTGACCCCTGCATTATAACAACTACAAAAAAACCACGCAATTCACGCCTACATGTCCACTGGACACGGTAAACCATTTGAGCCTGTTTTTACATACCCGAGTACAATATTTTATTTACAAACTAATAAAAACATGCCATCGGATAACTGTGCGTTTCTTATTTTTGAACACAGTATATATATATATATATATATATATATATATATATATATATATATATATATATATATATATATATATATATATATATATATAAAACCTCACCTGAATGTAATTATAAGAATACAAAAGCATGGCCGCCAATGCATATATTCAAATATACATCCAAAAATACACACACAATGCAGACACACACAAGAAAGGCAGACACACAGATGCAAACACACATACTCACACATATACACAAACACACTTACACTCACAAAAGGTGGACACCCTGACAACACGCACTCTGACACAGTATACACAGATACACACACACACACTGACACAATATACACTGGTACATACACACACACTCACTGACACAACACATACACAACACACACTGACAAAACACAAACCTACCAACATTCTGAAAGCCAGATTTCTTCTCTGGGGCTGGTAAAACTTGGCTAGTCTTGATAGACATGCCAGGAAGTTTGCTTGGATGTTATGTATCCAAGAGTAAAAGAGCTACAAGATCTATGCAATGAAGGTGAGTTTATGGTGTTCCAGCCTGCCTCTTAGAATTTACAGTTTGCTCATTCCTGCTGAGGCCATTTATTTGGTCTGTATTTTAATTTCCTTCTCTCCACTGCGTTTTCACAATTTGTTTTGTTTTAATTTCGAAAGTACCCCCCCCGTGTGGGTTCCGGGGCCCCATTGTGGGGAAAACAAGAATAGACCCACTGCCTCCCCAAAAGCATGTCGTAAGAGTCAACTAATTGGGGAGCTTCCTTTGAAGTCGGAGTGCATCTGCCGGAGAGGCAAGGAACCAACAGTGGGTATTCAAGAGAATGAGATCTGTAAAACTGATGAACACGCAACACTCAGCCTCTGGAGCAGGACTGCAGTTCAGTAGTGGAGGAGCAACCAGAACTTTCCGCCAGAGTTTACAGCTGGTGAACGCGAAGAAGAAAAAGAAGAATTTCGAAAGTGTCTCTGGTTTTTTAAACCTCCGTGATGGACGGTGGCTGCACGGGCTTCCTACAGTTTTTACGAATACATCTGACACTGACATCATTCAGGTTACTCCATTTCAAATGCAACATAACCATAAACTGACCTTTAACCTTTTTTCCAAGATCTGTCTCCCTCCAACTGCACCATACGGGGCCTCGTACGGGAAGCTCCAGTCTCTCACAAGAAACTGCAGGGACTGTAAACAGCAGCAGAGCAACCATATTCAATCCCACGTAAACTTTAACTAACGGAAATGTCAGTGTTGTAATGTTAAATCAGCACGTAACAATGTTATATGCGTCTCTCACAAGGAACTGCAGGGACTGTAAACAGCAGCAGAGCAACCATATTCAATCCCACGTAAACTTTAACTAACGGAAATGTCAGTGTTGTAATGTTAAATCAGCACGTAACAATGTTATATGCGTCTCTCACAAGGAACTGCAGGGACTGTAAACAGCAGCAGAGCAACCATATTCAATCCCACGTAAACTTTAACTAACGGAAATGTCAGTGTTGTAATGTTAAATCAGCACGTAACAATGTTATATGCGTCTCTCACAAGGAACTGCAGGGACTGTAAACAGCAGGAGAGCAACCATATTCAATCCCACGTAAACTTTAACTAACGGAAATGTCAGTGTTGTAATGTTAAATCAGCACGTAACAATGTTTATATGCGTCTCTCACAAGGAACTGCAGGGACTGTAAACAGCAGCAGAGCAACCATATTCAATCCCACGTAAACTTTAACTAACGGAAATGTCAGTGTTGTAATGTTAAATCAGCACGTAACAATGTTATATGCGTCTCTCACAAGGAACTGCAGGGACTGTAAACAGCAGCAGAGCAACCATATTCAATCCCACGTAAACTTTAACTAACGGAAATGTCAGTGTTGTAATGTTAAATCAGCACGTAACAATGTTATATGCGTCTCTCACAAGGAACTGCAGGGACTGTAAACAGCAGGAGAGCAACCATATTCAATCCCACGTAAACTTTAACTAACGGAAATGTCAGTGTTGTAATGTTAAATCAGCACGTAACAATGTTATATGCATAAATAAACAGGCGGGGAACCCCTGAGGCCGCAGAAACATAATATATAATAAACAGACAGACAATGTACTAAGTGCCGATCAATACACTGTTTGTGAATTATATATAAAGCAGCTATGTTAACATGATAGCTATTCCCGTTTCTGGAAGCAAATGTTTCATCTCTTTCTCTCTCTGTGTCATCTCCATAACAAAGGCCGACTGCAGTGCCCCTAATGTCTTTGGGAATAATGTGTATAATGAGGCCCAAATTTCAACCACAGCGCGATCTTTGCACCGCTTCCCAAAAGTCATGACAAGTAAATTTAAAAGCAAATTAAAAAAACTGTCTGATGTGGAAACTGAACTCCTAGTACATGAGGATTCTGAAGTTGTGAAATGCAAAAAGCTTTTTTTTTTAATAATACAAAACATCAGAAAACTCAATGGTTTGGTCATGTAACAAGTGGACCATAAATCAGTAGCCCACAAAAATCTCTAGATCTTAGACACAACCCGTCATTTCTGAAATGATGAAGTATTTCAGAAAGTGACCCATTTTCAGATTTCCCGTCTGATTCAGAAGTAGAAGGAGGAAGAGCAGAAAGAAGAGTTGGCAGAAGAAGTAGGAGGAGGAAGAGCAGAAAGAAGAGTTGGCACAAGAAGTAGGAGGAGGAAGAGCAGAAAGAAGAGTTGGCACAAGAAGTAGGAGGAGGAAGAGCAGAAAGAAGAGTTGGCACAAGAAGTAGAAGGAGGAAGAGCAGAAAGAAGAGTTGGCACAAGAAGTAGGAGGAGGAAGAGCATAAAGAAGAGTTGGCACAAGAAGTAGGAGGATGAAGAGCAGAAAGAAGAGTTGGCACAAGAAGTAGAAGGAGGAAGAGCAGAAAGAAGAGTTGGCACAAGAAGTAGGAGGAGGAAGAGCAGAAAGAAGAGTTGGCACAAGAAGTAGGAGGAGGAAGAGCAGAAAGAAGAGTTGGCACAAGAAGTAGGAGGAGGAAGAGCAGAAAGAAGAGTTGGCACAAGAAGTAGGAAGAGGTAGAGCAGAAAGAAGAGTTGGCACAAGAAGTAGGAGGAGGAAGAGCATAAAGAAGAGTTGGCACAAGAAGTAGGAGGAGGAAGAGCAGAAAGAAGAGTTGGCACAAGAAGTAGGAGGAGGAAGAGCAGAAAGAAGAGTTGGCACTAGAAGTAGAAGGAGGAAGAGCAGAAAGAAGAGTTGGCACAAGAAGTAGGAGGAGGAAGAGCAGAAAGAAGAGTTGGCACAAGAAGTAGGAGGAGGAAGAGCAGAAAGAAGAGTTGGCACAAGAAGTAGGAGGAGGAAGAGCAGAAAGAAGAGTTGGCACAAAAAGTAGGAGGAGGAAGAGCAGAAAGAAGAGTTGGCACAAGAAGTAGGAGGAGGAAGAGCAGAAAGAAGAGTTGGCACAAGAAGTAGGAGGAGGAAGAGCAGAAAGAAGAGTTGGCACAAGAAGTAGGAAGAGGAAGAGCAGAAAGAAGAGTTGGCACAAGAAGTAGGAGGAGGAAGAGCAGAAAGAAGAGTTGGCACAAGAAGTAGGAGGAGGAAGAGCAGCAGAAAGAAGAGTTGGCACAAGAAGTAGGAGGAGGAAGAGCAGAAAGAAGAGTTGGCACAAGAAGTAGGAGGAGGAAGAGCAGAAAGAAGAGTTGGCACAAGAAGTAGGAGGAGGAAGAGCAGAAAGAAGAGTTGGCACAAGAAGTAGGAGGAGGAAGAGCAGAAAGAAGAGTTGGCACAAGAAGTAGGAAGAGGAAGAGCAGAAAGAAGAGTTGGCACAAGAAGTAGGAGGAGGAAGAGCAGAAAGAAGAGTTGGCACAAGAAGTAGAAGGAGGAAGAGCAGAAAGAAGAGTTGGCACAAGAAGTAGAAGGAGGAAGAGCAGAAAGAAGAGTTGGCACAAGAAGTAGTAGGAGGAAGAGCAGAAAGAAGAGTTGGCACAAGAAGAAGTGGTAGAAGTGGACCGTTTTCTGGACAGTTTGGAACATGAAGATAATTTGTCTGGCACATATGCAAAATCATTATTAGTACTCTTCCTTGCCAAAGTAGTGTTCTGCTCTCAATCTCCAACAAGAGCAAGTTGACCAGTATTGTCAACTAAAGTAAAGCATTCATATATTTCTAAAATACCAAACGGACTTAGACTGAGAAATATCCTTATATAAAAGCTATGTCTTCTAGGTTCTGCAATAAACGCCCGTCAGTGTAATACCCATTAAGTAGCAAGTGCCCACAGACGACTCACCTGAAAAGGTTTCGAAACATTGTCATTGGCTTCCAGAGCCAGTCTGCCATACTCTGTAAACAGCTGGGGAAAAACAACAGTGAAAAATGTCACTTTACATCAGGACATACCAATCAAAACTGTCACTTCACATCAGGACAAACCAATCAAAACTGTCACTTTACATCAGGACATACCAATCAAAACTGTCACTTTACATCAGGACATACCAATCAAAACTGTCACTTTACACCAGGACATACCAATCAAAACTGTCACTTTACATCAGGACATACCAATCAAAACTGTCACTTTACATCAGGACATACCAATCAAAACTGTCACTTTACTTCAGGACATACCAATCAAAACTGTCTCTTTACATCAGGACAAACCAATCAAAACTGTTGCTTTACATCAGGACAAACGAATGAAAACTGTCACTTTACATCAGGACATACCAATGAAAACTGTCACTTCACATCAGGACATACCAATGAAAACTGTCACTTCACATCAGGACATACCAATGAAAACTGTCACTTCACATCAGGACATACCAATGAAAACTGTCACTTCACATCAGGACATACCAATGAAAACTGTCACTTTACATCAGGACATACCAATCAAAACTGGAATTTTACATCAGTCTTTCCTCTTCTACCTTGCGGTGTATAATTACTTTAATCTAGTTTAGTCATTCCTCTTGTACTCTGGGGTGTAAAACTCTAGTCTTGTCTCTCCACCTCTATCTAGGGGTGTCAAGCCACCCTTCTGCAATGTTCAGTCTCTCCACTTCTATCTAGGGGTGTCAAGCCACCCTTCTGCAATGTTCAGTCTCTCCACTTCTATCTAGGGGTGTCAAGCTACCCTTCTGCCATGTTCAGTCTCTCCACTTCTATCTAGGGGTGTCAAGCCACCCTTCTGCAATGTTCAGTCTCTCCACTTCTATCTAGGGGTGTCAAGCTACCCTTCTACCATGTTAAGTCTCTCCACTTCTATCTAGGGGTGTCAAGCCACCCTTCTGCAATGTTTAGTCTCTCCACTTCTATCTAGGGGTGTCAAGCCACCCTTCTGCAATGTTCAGTCTCTCCACTTCTATCTAGGGATGTCAAGCTACCCTTCTGCCATGTTCAGTCTCTCCACTTCTATCTAGGGGTGTCAAGCAACCCTTCTGCAATGTTTAGTCTGTCCTCTTCTATGCTGGGATTACTGAACTACTCTAGTCACCCTCACCTCCTGCAGCCTGGACGAAGAGGTTTATACCAGTCTTATTAGGAATGTACTTAATTCTAGAGTGGGAGCAGCCTACAGCACAAGACAAGCAAGAGTGACACTGGCCAGTCGTTGCAACCATACCTGCAGATGCTGCAAATCATCTTCTTGAATATTCTGCGTTAAGTTGAACACCTGAGGAAATATTTTAAATATAGAATTACAGGTGAACCGCCAGAATCGTATATACATTCTGTAATGATACTACCAGTAGTGATACTATCAGTAATGATACTACCAGTAATGATACTACCTTTAATAATGCTACAGGTACTATACTACCAGTAGTGATACTACCTGTAAAGATACTACCAGTAGTGATACTACCTGTAAAGATACTACCAGTAGTGATACTACCTGTAAAGATACTTCCAGTAGTGATACTACCTGTAAAGATACTACCAGCAGTGATACTACCTTTAATAATACTACAGGTACCATACTACAAGTTGTGATACTACCAGTAATGATTCTACCAGTAAAGATACTACCAGTAGTGATACTAATAGTAGTGATACTACCTGTAAAGATACTTCCAGTAAAGATACTACCAGTAGTGATACTAATAGTAGTGATACTACCTGTAAAGATACTTCCAGTAAAGATACTACCAGTAGTGATACTAATAGTAGTGATACTACCTGTAAAGATACTTCCAGTAAAGATACTACCAGTAGTGATACTAATAGTAGTGATACTACCTGTAAAGATGCTATCAGTAATGATACTATATGTAATGACCTACCTGCACCGAACTGACCATGGTACTAAGGGCGAAAATGGTTGCACAGTCTTTGACGGTTGACTCGCTGTCAAATGCTCCCTGTGTGTCCATCAAGAGGATCACTATCTGTGAACAAGAGGAGAAACAAGCACAGGTTGAACAAGATACCGCCACACAACGAGATACAGCCACACAATGAGATACAGCCACACAATGAGATACAGACACACAACGAGATAGACACACTACAAGATACAGCCACACAACAAGATACAGCCACACAACGAGATACAGCCACACAACGAGATACAGCCACACAACAAGATACAGACACACAACAAGATACAGCCACACAACGAGATACAGCCACACAACGAGATACAGCCACACAACAAGATACAGACACACAACAAGATACAGACCCACAACAAGATACAGACACACAACAAGATACAGACACACAACAAGATACAGACACACAGTGGCAGCATTACCTGAACCTACATGAACAATAATAGTCTTTTTTTATAATCTTCCCCTGTAAAGGAGTCGTCCGCCCACCTGTGGATCTGAAGGTTGTCGGTTCGCCCTATGATGGAACCAGACTTTTTTCAAAAATTACTTTTGACTCCCAGGTCGACCCAACTGTGAGTGGGTACCAAGTGAAGTCCTGGAAAGTAAAGGCGGCTGAGGTGATGCTGACCACATCACCCGCCATGTGCTGATTGGTCTATACAAATATAGGTCAAGCCCTATATGTCCAGTACGACGAAAGGCGGGGGAAAGGGACCTTTAATTACTTCCCCTGTAGGACTATCACCTCAAGAATGAGAATCAGACAGGAACAAATCCTGCAGGATTAACATCTCAAGGATGAGAATCAGACAGGAACAAATCCTGCAGGACTATCATCTCAAGGGTGAGAAACAGACAGGAACAAATCCTGTAGGACTATCATCTCAAGGGTGAGAAACAGACAGGAACAAATCCTGTAGGACTATCATCTCAAGGATGAGAAACAGACAGGAACAAATCCTGTAGAATTAACATCTCAAGGACGAGAATCAGACAGGAACAAATCCTGTAGGATTAACATCTCAAGGACGAGAAACAGACAGGAACAAATCCTGTATGACTATCATCTCAAGGATGAGAAACAGACAGGAACAAATCCTGTAGGACTAACATCTTAAGGATGAGAAACAGACAGGAACAAATCCTGTAGGATTATCATCTCAAGGGTGAGAAACAGACAGGAACAAATCCTGTAGGATTAACATCTCAAGGATGAGAATCAGACAGGAACAAATCCTGTAGGATTAACATCTCAAGGATGAGAATCAGACAGGAACAAATCCTGTAGGACTATCATCTCAAGGGTGAGAAACAGATAGGAACAAATCCTGTAGGACTATCATCTCAAGGGTGAGAAACAGACAGGAACAAATCCTGTAGGATTAACATCTCAAGGATGAGTATCAGACAGGAACAAATCCTGTAGGACTATCATCTCAAGGACGAGAATCAGACAGGAACAAATCTTGTAGGATTAACATCTCAAGGATGAGAATCAGACAGGAACAAATCCTGTAGGATTAACATCTCAAGGATGAGTATCAGACAGGAACAAATCCTGTAGGATTAACATCTCAAGGATGAGAATCAGACAGGAACAAATCCTGTAGGATTAACATCTCAAGGATGAGAATCAGACAGGAACAAATCCTGTAGGATTAACATCTCAAGGATGAGAATCAGACAGGAACAAATCCTGTAGGACTAACATCTCAAGGATGAGAAATAGACAGGAACAAATCCTGTAGGATTAACATCTCAAGGATGAGAATCAGACAGGAACAAATCCTGTAGGATTAACATCTCAAAAATGAGAATCAGACAGGAACAAACCCTGGAAAACTTTCAACTGTATAACAAAGTTACACCGAGGTACTCCGCAATTGCGGACAGCTACGGACAGTATCCTGCAGTACAAGTGGGTGGGACAGCAACTATATTGTTTAAAATTCTTATTCTGTCCTTGCCTGCAATAATGTGCACATGTAATATGTGATCTTACAAACACAACCCAATGCTGCTGGCAGTCAAAGCTGTTTGCATATGGTCAACACGTGCGTGTAAGTGTGCGTGCGCACAACTGGAACTGGAAGATGTGATCTTGTCCTTCTACCCTAGGATGTGAATAATGTGATCTTGTCCTTCTACCCCAGGATGTAAATAATGTGATCTTGTCCTTCTACCCTAGAATGTAAATAATGTGATCTTGTCCTTCTACCCTAGGATGTAAATAATGTGATCTTGTCCTTCTCCCCTAGGATGTAAATAATGTGATCTTGTCCTTCTACCCTAGAATGTAAATAATGTGATCTTGTCCTTCTACCCTAGGATGTGAATAATGTGATCTTGTCCTTCTCCCCTAGGATGTGAATAATGTGATCTTGTCCTTCTACCCTAGAATGTAAATAATGTGATCTTGTCCTTCTACCCTAGGATGTGAATAATGTGATCTTGTCCTTCTACCCTAGGATGTGAATAATGTGATCTTGTCCTTCTACCCTAGGATGTGAATAATGTGATCTTGTCCTTCTACCCTAGGATGTGAATAATGTGATCTTGTATTTTGACCTTAAGATGATGAGATGACTTGTAATCTCTGACTGTAAGACAGTAAATACAAAGTAAAATCCTGGACGAGCCAGGCAGGTCACTCACCTCCTCTCCGTCTCTGGTTGTTGTTATAAATGGTTCGCTCCACATGAGGATTCCTGTTGTGTCTCTCTCTGAACCACCTCTCCAGGAGAAGCCTTCCAGGGGAGCATCGTCATCTCCCAGCCAGTCAGGTGCACACTAAAGGTTGGGATCAATGATAACATATTTTAACAGACAGACACTGGTGTTCTATGGATTCACGTCTGGCTATTTCATTAGGTGCTCCCTGTGTGGCCTCTGGGGCACCACTGGGGGGGGGGGGAGCGCCAATATTACCATTTTCCATCCCATAAAAGTTGACTAATTCAAGGTGTTTCCTTTGAAGTGGAATGCATCTGCCCAAGAGGTAAGGAAACAACAGTCTGCTTACAATTACGCCAGATCTGTCAAATTTGTGTGCACGCACAACTCAAGTTCTGGAACAAGACCAAAGTACAGAAGTGGACAAACAACCCAAACTTTCTGCCAGAGTTAACAACCGGTGAACATAAAAAAGAAGTAGATAAGGTCCTACTAATCTAATGAATCCATCGTATCTAATTAATCCTTGCAATCCATGTCATTCTTACATGCGAATGTAGATGTGCTGGGTGTAATTATATCTCCTTCAAAAATATCTAGTCATCATTTGGGGCTTTTATGGTCTTGGTTACTTCACAGTGTCATCATTACAACATCCTTTTCTCCAAGTGGCTATGTCCAGAAAACAGCCTTTTTCGTGGTCAAAGGGAGAGATAGCAGTTAACTCATTGCTGTGTGTGTATTTTGTGATTACTTCCCTTATTATATAAACTGATTTTACCAAGTCTGTTACTTTACATGAAAGGGGAAGGGGGGGGGGGGGGGGGTATCATTTGGGGCCAGGATAATGCAATAGCTAGCAGGCTTGCCGGTCTGCTTAGTGGTCGGGGGTTCGAACCTCCTGGATTTTCATAAAAACTGTCAAAAGACTTCAGATTTCTTCTTCTGCCTCTTCCTCTCTGTCTCTAGTTTCTTAGGGTAGTGATTAAGAGAATTATAAGGATGTGTTTCTTTCTGATGTGTTTTGGGGGGAAAAAAGGTAATTTATGAGATTCTTACAGAGTGGAGGGTTAACAAACATGTTGTAAATCACGCCCCCCCCCCCCCTACTGTAAACTCCCATGGAAAGTTCTGGTTATTGGTCCACTTCTATTCTTTAGTCTCTTCCAGAACTGGACTTTTATGAACACATCCATTTTACAGATCTGGTTTATTTGTACGCAGACTGTTGGTTCCTTGCCTCTCAGGCAGATGCACTCTGACTTTGAAGAAAACATTTAATTAGTGGACTCTTACAACTACTTGTTAGGGAGGCGGTGGCTCTATTCTCCTTTCCTCACAATAGGACCCTAAAACCCACACAGGCACATGTAGTAAATGATGACTAATGAAATCTGCTAAAATTTGATGTCTTAGGCTGACACAGCCTAGCTGACAACAACACTATGTCAACTGCCCTTTTAAGGATAAATGCAAAAGAAGAAGAGGAGGAGAAGGAGGAAGAGAAGAAAGAAAAAGAAGAGGACCATTCCCAACTACTCACATTAGCACTGAGGTATCGCAAGAAGAAGTCCAACAGAAAAGACTTTCCCTTCCGGAAGGATCCAGCAACAGACACAATAGAAACCTTCTTATCTCGCACGTCCGGTCGCAGCAGAACTTTCTCCAAAGCCTCCTCGTCCAGCTCAAACGTGTGGTGGTCTGTGGCGGTTACAATCTGAACCGGTTCACCTTTTAGTGGCACACCCTTTGCAGAAACTGGAAATAGTTACAAATTAACTTAAGTATTAGGTGCAGACAACATAAAACCCATGTAATAATCAGCTACAATACAAAATGTTTTGTATGTATGCTTGAGAACTAGTTATGTACCGTACCACGCTGGCCAAAACAGTAACAACATACTAGTACAGAAAATGAGCCCTTTGCTGCCATTAGATGAATAATGGCTTATGTATACTTGTCCATGTATACGATACGTTTTCAAAAATTATTTAAGTTTAAAACTTGGGGTCGTCTTATGCATGGAATGTGATTAAAATATTTATTTATTAATTAGAATCTAAAAAAAAAAATAGGGATCCCCACACAAAAGGGATTGTCTTATTTAAGGAAAAATATAGTACACGTTTTAGACCATATAACATTCAATGTGTAATAGGGTGAACAACATGTTAGCCATGTTTACTTCCCGAAATATTTTCTGATAACTTTTTAAAGCTGGGTGAACCTAGGAAGAAAGGTTGGTGTGTAGAAGAAACCATAGCTTGAAAGGAATTCTGAGAAATGACCATCAGGCCCTCAGGTGGGTGTGCCCCACATCCTTTAGGTTTGTAAAAACCAAATCAACTAGGCGAGCAGGCAAACATAAAGCCACCAGTATACTACAACTTCACAGATGTAGTCTGACTTTGATGGAAGCCCCTAGTTAGTCCACTCTTACGGTATGCTTGTTGGGGAGACAGTGAGTCTATTACTGTTTTCTAGACAGGGGATACGGACCATGAACAGGACTGAAGTGTCTCAGGGCCACATAAAAGGAGAACAGCCAACACAAAGGGCCCACACCCGGGCAGCAATTTACCAAAAATAACACAACCAGAACAAGGAGGATACAACCAACAACAGGAGTCAGCAAAATAGGACCCAGACACGTAGGGATGGACAATACACTGGGACATGCACACTGAGCCATCAATCCTGGCACAAATAAACCCAGATCACAAATATAACTGAATACTGTTGAACATGGTCGACTGTTTAACTTTTTTTTTCTACAACTGGAACTGGACAGAGGACAGTCTTTCGTCATGGCAGGATTTATTGGCCGGCCACAAAATAGCCAAAAAGACGAATGGGCCGATCGGTAGGCCCTATAATACAAGCTTTGAGAAAAACTAAGCAGATACTAATGAATATTAACAGCACTTAAGTACAATGATGTATTTAAAAAATTATGTTCAGCAGATTATCTGCCCAGGATATGCAGATATGTAGGGCAATGAGCAGACTGATAGACTGACTGGTGTCACATGACTGGGTTACGAGAAGACTGGTTTTATGGTCTGCTCTCTATAATTTCCAACTACCAAGAGATTTTTCCTTTGCAGTTCTTATTATTTCACAATTTTCTGAGAAAGCCAGACAAACAGGCAGTGATCTAGGCATGAGAATGAAATAGGTTCCTCCGAAGGAGGAGGAGAAAAACGATTGTCTAAAACAAAATGTAACCCTTGCAGTTATCACGCTAGAGAAGATATACTCCTGTGCCAGTAGTTCTCAATTTGCTATGGACCTCTCTAGTAACCAAAGGTCTGCCACGGCGAGCTGATGCTTTTTTAGAAGACATACTTTTCTTCTTAGCCTCTTTCACTGACTGTAAACTCCAGCGGAAAGCTCTGACTGTCTGTCCACTTCTGGACTTTGGTCTTTATCCAGAACCTGGCTTTTGTATGCACAATTGTTTTACAGATCTGGCTTTTTTCTTGAGCTGACTTGCTTGTTCCCAAAGGACCTTGACCACATCTGCTTGGTAATGTATCAATTCACCACCCAGTGGTGCAGATCCAGCCAATCTCTCTGCCTGTTCATTACCCGCTACTCCGGCATCGCCTGGAAAAAAAGATCCAAAGTATGCCCACTACCCATGACCTTCCTAGTGAAGTTTGCCAATCTGCTGGCTTACTAGTATGCAAAGTGTTGGTTACTTGCCACTCAGGCAGATGCAAGCTGACTTTGAATGAAACACAACTAATTATAATTAATTATCTAATGTCCTACGAAATGCTTGTTTGGGGGGGGGGGGGGGGGGGGGGGAGACACCCAGCGGGTCTATTGTTTGTTGTCCAAAATGGAGCCATGGAACCCACAAAAGGAGTACAGACATACTTGAGAAATTTGTATCATTTATAAACATAGGATCACAAAAAACAGTTGATTTCTAAAGCTCCAGTTTTTGTCTCTCTTGTAAATGTATCAAAGACTTCTTAACTGTAGTCCATTGACCTCTAAATGGGAAAGACTGATTCAACAAATAAAGACAGAGAAGATATCCTTGTACTGTAGACATTCCCCCAATGCGTTCCGTCACCTTCCGCGGTGCTTTCTCAGAGAACAAAGAGTTCTCATATTGATGTTGCCATGGGCAACCTGATTAAATGTCTGTCTATCGTTTTCTCTATGCACTGAATGTCATTCACAGCGTCTGCGTTGTTTCCTCCGCTGAATCTAACCATACACAAATTGATCTACATGACCATACATTATCTAGTCCTGGAATCCCTTCAAGCAACATCTGAAAAAACTCCAGCAAGAAACTATTGATCCGCGGGCTTACAGCCAATTGAAAACAACACTTACAAGATAATAGCCCCATTTATGACAACAGTTGTCATCTGGGAAATCTGTACCGTAAAACCTCAGCTACAGTGTGTGCAGGAATACAATGCACTGTGGGTTTAGCTGACAATACACTAACTGTGCTTAGCAACTAAATCAGAGTTTGCTGAAATCAGATGTGCTGGTCCAAAATATGAAGGTATTACAACCTGGCAGTAAACCACAACATAATGTGCCAAACACCCTTTTAAGGCTGAATGCTGAAGAAGAAGAGATGGAGGAGAGGAGGAGCGAAGCAGGAGAACAACAACAACTGGTAGCTAGATTTGAAAGTAGATGTGCACTTTATAACTATAGTGCACAACCCGAACTTATAAATATTTTGTGTGTAACTCTCCATTTTTCTGCCATTTTTTCTCAGCATTTTATAATTACCTCTATAATTGCCTCTGAGTGATAAATAAACCAAAAAACTCATAACTTTTGAATTTGTTAGGCAATTTAATAAACTTTAAAGTATTATTCTCAAATCTGGATATTCAATGCACTTGTGGCTGCAAAACCATGGTATGTAAAGAATTAACTGGGCACATGTTGTCTTGAAGTGATTGGGATATTTCGTGGAAAAACAAAAGAATGTTAGTACTTTCAATCAAATTAAATATCCTCACTAATAATTTATTGATTACAAACGTCGTAAGTTTGCCAGCTCACACTTTTACTGTCAGTTCTTGCATATCTTTCTCTTCAGTCAGATCCGACTTGCTGAGAAGCACTAAACTTAGCACCCACGACCAACCCTTAGCTCAGAGCTCTGGCCCTTAGCTCAGAGCTCTGACCCCTGTATGGTTCTTGCTAAGCGCATGCAAACCACTGTTAATCGTGAATTTTCAGAAACACCTCTTTCACACCTACGTGCACATCGTGGATCTTTGCACTCGTCTCTCACCCCAAGCCACATGTACCCCTTTAGCCTATGTCTCTGTTACTATCATCATCCTGTGCCTTACGACTGGCGTAGGCGATCACGCCTCTAACCAGCCTAGTGAATTCAGCACACAACACATATTATACGATACAGTGCAGACCAATAAAGGCAATCTCGGATATGGTGAATTTCTGTTGTGAAAAACAATTTGTTTACTGCCGGAAATTAATCATATGTTTTAACTCTTATCTGGATAAGAAGAAATTCTGATAAGAACTATTTTTTTGGGTACCTGGAAATTTCTCTTCCTTTTCGGATCTGCGCTAAATATATTTTAAACCAAACAATCATATATGATGTTAACTCAATGACTATTTATGATGTTTGATACGTTATAATTTCTTAATTGTAAATTATGTTAATACATTTTAATTCTGTCATTGCATATTATGTTAATACATTTTTAACTCTACAGTTTATTTCTGGTTAAATACATTTTTAATACAATGAAGATTCTCAAGAAAAATGTGTTTAATCAAACATGAAATGTGAAACAAT
>CAJHNH020001202.1:302500-442500 GCA_905116865.2 Candidula unifasciata
TTATTAAATCTAACCTAAGAAACAGGATGAGATTTGACCTCTTAAATGCTGTCTTGACAATAAAATTCGGGCTGATAAGAGTAGGAAAAGGCTGTTCCACTTATCATGTCCCTGATTGGGTATTAAAAGAAATTGGAACAGCTAAAGCATACCAGAGTCATTTTGGATCTGAAGCTTCAACTTCATCATCTAAGCTAAGTTTATCCTGTGGATCTTGTAAGGCAGACTTCAGTAAAGATGAGGACATGATTCTATGGGGTCAGTCATATCAATTGCTATGTAATTTGTGACTCTTTCCATTTGGATGTTATTTTTTCTAGATGTTTTCCATGCAAATTTAGATGTTTTTAGATCTTTTTTGACTTTGTTTTGGATGTTTTTTGTCAAAGAGAAGTGGCAACACTGGCGGGAACATATGAGGGGTACCAAATGTCATGCTCCAATCTTCGTTATTAGCTGAGACAACAATGTGAAGCATTACTTTCTGAAAGATCTCATTTTAAAACCCTGATGTGCGTTCAGTCGAGAAAATAAAATAACTTTCAGATAGACCTACTCAGTCAACTCTGACATGGGAGAAACAGACAAGCAGTCACAGCTCTATCCACGGAAATAATCTAATGATGTAATTTCCTCTAATCTAATATTATCAGAAAGGTTGCAGGCAAGATGTATCTGTTATGTGGTAAATAAGTATATTTTAAGGTAAATGAAACCTGTCCATGCCTTGACACATTATGAGTAAATAACACCTCTGATTGCCTGGAAACACGGAGTAAATAACACCTCTGATTGCCTGGAAACATGGAGTAAATAACACCTCTGATTGCCTGGAAACACGGAGTAAATAACACTTTTCTGTCTTGGGATGCTTTCGGTAAATGAAACTTTCCCCAGCCTTGAGACAGTGACGAAATGAAACATGTTCTTGCCCTGAGACACTTTTAATAAATGGCTAACAGGTAAGAAATGAAACCTTTCCCATGCAAGGTCGGAGGTTATAGGGCCCAGCATGCCAGTTTAATTGTACAGGTAAATTATTTTTATAGGTCAAAGGTCAGAGGGTACAAAACAGTAAAATTTAAAGGTAAAGAAGGTCAAGGGGAATATGGTTAGAGGATTCAATTAACCCAGCAACAGAAGGTAGCAGTAGTAGTCATTTTATCAATGATATCTTGTTCCACCCAGGTTATAACTGGGATTTTACAGTTTTTCCTTTTTTAAATATTGGATATTTATGCTCGTCAATTTAGTTAGTCTTTCCTCTTGTGTCGAGTGCGGCACATAGGGCAGAGGTCATGACTCTCCATGCATGGCGATTTGTTGTAGGTCTTGGATGTTTGAGTGGCCCATGAGCGAGCCTTCCCTGATGATAGTTCTACGTAGGGTTTCCCTTGGTCTTCCACGAGATCTTTGCCCCTGTGGTGTCCAAGTGAGGGCTTGGTAAGGAAGTCTTGATTTATCCATTCTAAGGGCGTGGCCGACATAGTTCCAGCGGCGTTTTCGTATAAAATTAGACACATACTCTTGCCTTATTTGTGTATTGGTTCAGAAATCTGACCATTTGAAATTTAGTATCCTTCTAAGGCATTTATTTTCAAAACTGCCTAATTCTGCTCGTCAATTACTTCTGGTTATTCAATAGTGCACACATAATATATTAATTTAACAGACTGTAGGAGTATAGGCTGCTAAGTTTAATATATTTTAGGTGTAAAGGTCAAGGATCCTTTTCCAGGCCTTTCACTCATATAGGGCATATAGGGCTGGACCTATATTTTATAGACCAACGGCACAAGATGGCTGATATGGTCAGCATTGAGCCGGCTGATATTTTAAGAGTACTTTTTTCTTAATGTGACAAGCGTACATAGTGTGTACAATTTAAGGATTTGGGAGAAGTGTCAGTGATGTCAAATACCATTATTCTGTTTCATGACTCAATAGAAAAGTATACGTATAACAATACATGCATACACCGTGTGGCTTACACCTAGGCTTTGGTCTTGAATTTTTTTTTAAACCTGACTATTGCGTGCACATCTGTTTTACAGATCCTGTCTTTTTATATGCAGACTGTTGGTTCCTTGACTCTGAGACTGATGTACTCCCCTTTGAAAGAAACACCCCCAAATAGCTGCCTCATAACAATATATTTATTAGAGTGGGGAGGAGGGTGGCCGTGGGTCTAGTCACTGCTTGTTCTCCAAACCAAAGCCTCCGGACCTATAGGGAAAGTATGGACATATTTCTACAATTCTAAAGGACTAAAACACTCAGGGACCTATAGGGGAAGCATGGACATATTTCTACAATTCTAAAGGACTAAAACACTCAAGGACCTATAGGGGAAGCATGGACATATTTCTACAATTCTAAAGGACTAAAACACTCAAGGACCTATAGGGGAAGCATGGACATATTTCTACAATTCTAAAGGATTAAAACACTCAAGGACCTATAGGGGAAGCATGGACATATTTCTACAATTCTAAAGGACTAAAACACTCAAGGACCTATAGGGAAAGTATGGACATATTTCTACAATTCTAAAGGACTAAAACACTCAGGGACCTATAGGGGAAGCATGGACATATTTCTACAATTCTAAAGGATTAAAACACTCAAGGACCTATAGGGGAAGCATGGACATATTTCTACAATTCTAAAGGACTAAAACACTCAAGGACCTATAGGGGAAGCATGGACATATTTCTACAATTCTAAAGGACTAAAACACTCAAGGACCTACAGGGAAAGCATGCACATATTTCTACAATTCTAAAGGACTAAAACACTCAAGGACCTACAGGGAAAGCATGCACATATTTCTACATTTCTTTGGGCCAAAACACTCAAGGACCTATAGGGGAAGTATGGACATATTTCTACATTTCTAAAGGACTAAAACACTCAAGGAAATTAGGTCATCATTTGCTTGATTCCTTCAACCGCTCTGTGAATATTCAGACCTGATTGTTGTGACCTCCCATCTCTTATTCAGTGTTTAATTGATCTTACCCTATGTCTGATGTTGGGTGTGCAACAAGGAGGGCAAGTGGGAGATGTGGCGTAGTGGCTAGACACTTGACTGTCAGCCTAATGGTTTTGGGTTCAAAACTGCACCAGCGAATTTGGTAACAAACTGATCTTGACTCCTAGGTTGATGCCTAAAAATGGATTTTTTCACCCTTCAACTGTCAAGTACATCTGCTCTTCTGGGACATGGTTGCTTTGAGAACTAGCAAACCTATGATTTTTGCCGGTGAACAAACCTATGTCTTATCATCATCATCATTGTGTGCCATTATATCACATAGGGGTCACAGTCTAGACATCCATTCTGTTCTATCATGTACAACTGTCCCAAATCATCATCCGATAGAATCCAGCCCAGCAGCTTTGGCCTCTTTTTCTTCTTCGTTCACCGGCTGGGAATTCCGGCGGAAGGTCCCGGTTAATCGTCCGCTTGGACTTTTGGCTTTTACCTGGACCTGAGTTTTGCGTGTACAACCGTTTTACTGGCTTTTGCCGTTCCCTGCCTCATGGGCAGATGTACTCCGACTATGAGGGAGCCTCTGGCATTAATACCTGTCTTGGGGTCTATCACTTACATTTATTTATCTGACTCATTCGTGTGAACAAATGTATGGATTATAATGTGAACAAAATGTAAATCCTAAAATTTATAAATAACAACAAGCAATAAACATTTAGAAAAAAACAAGCAAGACAACAAACAAGGAAAAGGTACCATGCATATTTGATTTTAAAGGCTATTATACACAAACAGACATATGCTTAAAACTGTGGCCTCCCTATTGAACTACTGGCACCCTCTTGTACCTGGCTATGTGAGGGATCTTTGGCCTGAAAAGGTACTTCTCGTCTTCTTTTGGGTGTCAAGAAACTTTGCCTTATTTAGTCTCTCCTCTTCTATTTTAGGGAAGTAAAGGACCCCTTTCTTTTCATCTTCTTAGGATTCCCAGGCTTTAAACTCCCGGACTTTGGTCTTAGTCCAGAACTGGAGTTTTGTGTGTACACTGATTTTTCGTATGCAGACTATTGGTTCCTTGCCTGTCAGACAGATGCACCCCGACGTTGAAGGTAACACCCCTAATTTGTCTCCCCTACGACACGCTTGTTTGTTAGGGAGGCAGTGGGTCTATTCTTTGCTCTCAAAAATTATTAAAGAGGATTTGAGCCTAGGCTTTTTGGGTGGCAGGCAAGTATCTAACCACCCAACATGCTATAATGCAATATTTTTTATAACTACATATAAAACAAAATGCCAAAGATGTTAATGGATACTTTGATTTGTGTACATTTTTCTCCATATTCTCGTTACCAGTCCTAGGAATTCTTCTTTTTGTCCTTATCTATTTATTTTTTTTTAATTTAAGACGGGGGGGGGGGGGGGGGGGGGGGGTGTCTTGCTATATACTCAAGAGAAGTACCGTGCCAACAAGGTTAAAACCCCACTGCCACCGTGGTCTCTATTAAATAATTGTATTTCCTGTTTTTGCAAAGTTTTGAATTCTTTTGTAAAATCCCATTCTAGTTAAAGAATTCATATTTGCTTGACTAATAAGTGGCCATAATTACAGATACCATTTGTTATTTGTAGCAAGCAAGATTTCTTGTTCTTATTTCTACTACGTAATAATCAGCCATGATCGGTGGAAACCACTATTGTGGACTGATCAATCTGTGATCAATATGTGGAAGCCACTATAGTAGACTAATCAATCTGTGGAAGCCACTAATGTGGACTGATCAATCTGTGGAAGCCACTATGGTCGACTGATCAATCTGTGGAAGCCACTATGGTAGACTGATCAATCTGTGGAAGCCACTATGGTGGACTGATCAATCTGTGGAAGCCACAATGGTAGACTGATTAATCTGTGGAAGCCACTATGGTGGACTGATCAATCTGTGGAAGCCACTATGGTGGACTGATCAATCTGTGGAAGCCACTATGGTGGACTGATCAATCTGTGGAAGCCACAATGGTAGACTGATTAATCTGTGGAAGCCACTATGGTGGACTGATCAATCTGTGGGAGCCACTATGGTGGACTGATCAATCTGTGGAAGCCACTATGGTGGACTGATCAATCTGTGGAAGCCACTATGGTGGACTGATCAATCTGTGGAAGCCACAATGGTAGACTGATTAATCTGTGGAAGCCACTATGGTGGACTGATCAATCTGTGGGAGCCACTATGGTGGACTGATCAATCTGTGGAAGCCACTATGGTGGACTGATCAATCTGTGGAAGCCACTATGGTGGACTGATCAATCTGTGGAAGCCACAATGGTAGACTGATTAATCTGTGGAAGCCACTATGGTGGACTGATCAATCTGTGGGAGCCACTATGGTGGACTGATCAATCTGTGGAAGCCACTATGGTGGACTGATCAATCTGTGGAAGCCACTATGGTGGACTGATCAATCTGTGGAAGCCACAATGGTAGACTGATCAATCTGTGGAAGCCACTATGGTGGACTGATCAATCTGTGGGAG
Organism: Candidula unifasciata; assembly: GCA_905116865.2. NCBI lineage: Eukaryota > Metazoa > Mollusca > Gastropoda > Stylommatophora > Geomitridae > Candidula > Candidula unifasciata. Next base: position 308,035 of record CAJHNH020001202.1, read on the forward strand.
CCACTATGGTGGACTGATCAATCTGTGGAAGCCACTATGGTGGACTGATCAATCTGTGGAAGCCACTATGGTGGACTGATCAATCTGTGGAAGCCACTATGGTGGACTGATCAATCTGTGGAAGCCACTATTGTGGACTGATCAATTTGTGGAAACCACTATGGTAGACTGATCAATTTGTGGAAACCACTATGGTGGACTGATCAATTTGTGGAAACCAATATGGTGGACTGATCAATTTGTGGAAACCACTATGGTGGACTGATCAATCTGTGGAAGCCACTATGGTGGACTGATCAATCTGTGGAAGCCACTATGGTGGACTGATCAATCTGTGGAAGCCACTATGGTGGACTGATCAATCTGTGGAAGCCACTATTGTGGACTGATCAATTTGTGGAAACCACTATGGTAGACTGATCAATTTGTGGAAACCACTATGGTGGACTGATCAATTTGTGGAAACCAATATGGTGGACTGATCAATTTGTGGAAACCATTATGGTGGACTGATCAATCTGTGGAAGCCACTATGGTGGACTGATCAATCTGTGGAAGCCACTATGGTGGACTGATCACATTCGCTTGTTGATGTAAAAAGCCTAGCATGCACAGTCAACATTCAGCGTCCACGGAGACAACACAAAGCCTAAATCAGTGGCTCCCAAACAGCAACTCTTTCGGGCACTAGCATCTCAATAAACCATAAAATTTTAAAATACACAAAAGATATCCTGTTGAACTTTCTGTGTTCTAGTTGAAAATTATAGTATCTGTTTTTTTCTACAGATAAGGAAGTGTTTTTCATTGTCTGTTTATGAGTTTTAACACTTACAGTTATGAGTTAAGAACCAATATCTCAGCACATTCTTATAATGGCTTCGTCTCTATTTTATGCAGCAAGTTGCAATTCCAAAGGTACCCGTAACAGTCTGAGCGCCTGTCCATCTTGGCCCTCCCCTACGTATGAAGTGTTGGACAGATCCCCTGGTCACACTTCGCTGCACCATTCTCCTCAGACAGTGATGATCTATTTGTGCCTCTACACTGTTCACTCGCTCCCAAAGGGCCCTTACAACATCGAGCTTGCCATGCATCAATTTGCCGCCCAGTGGTGTAGAACCAGACAATCAATCAATCTATTCATTTCCCAACACACCCGGAGAACATATCCTGGAGCATGATAACTACCCATGATCTCTGAAACAATGTTGGCCATTCTGCACAAGCATACAATCACCACATGTGTGCAGCTGGTTTTCAAGAGAGTGGAAAGCTGCACTGACTGCCTCCACCTCCATTCTCAAACAAGATGCTGTCGTATAACAACACGCCAGCCTGCCAACACAGTGGTCAAAGGTTTAAATCCCCATCAAGGCAGATTTGGAATGACCAATGTTCCCAGGGAGACCCAGCTTAAAATAAGCATCTGGAAGTTTTCTCAGAAGTAAAGGCACCAGGCATGATACTGATCACATCACACAGAGCACCAATCTCTCTATAACAAATGGAATTGACGCCACACACCCAAGAAACAAGGGCTCATTGCTTCTTTTAAAAGTTGCTTTGAGAACTTTAGACCTAAATATTATTTTTCCCCATCTTTGCCGCAAAAGTGACTAATCTTGTATTTGTCCATTTTAGATTATCTAGTAAGTTTACATGTTCTATTTCTGTATTCGACATAACCAACTTTTCAATAAGTTGCTTGAAATTATTAGTATTGCATTTTATTTTAACTATTATATTTGTACGTTGCTTTACATCAGAAAACCTTCTCAGAGGGTGATCCATGTTTTTAAATGGCTGTACTGTTACATACTGTTTGAGTATCTGATAATTATCTAATTACTGTATGGTACCTACAATAAACAAACTTATCCTAATTGTTGTTTTCCTCAAGAAAGTATATGTAGCTGACAAACACAACCTGCGATGTGGCATTAGTAAATGTTCATTTTAAAAGCTGAAATACAAAACTAATCAGTTTGGGAACCACTGAAATCAAACAAGAAGGAACAGCTGAAAGGAAAAGAGTTATGTTTCTTTCAGAAAACTTACGTACCTTTATGATTCTGAATTTCATCTGCAAAAAATGAACTTTTTATTTGTATCTGTTCAGTGCAGGGCATATGTTGGTAAAGAGAAATACAGAGAGACATGGAAAGAGAGAAAGAACAAAAGGTAGGTGAGATTCAGAGATGATGGGAGATATGGTGTTAAAATATGTGGAGAGAGAAACAAAGCAGAGGGGATTGAGAGACTGTTGAAAAAGACAAGAGACAGAGACAGATAAAAAAGGGTGAGAAATAAGATAATCAAGATTAAAAGGAGGGGTAAGGGTGTGATAGAAAGATCAAAAAACAGAAGAGATAAAGGAGATTATAAAGAACAATGAACAACAGACAATCAGACTACAGTGAAAGAGGTGTTGAAAACCGATATGACAATAGAGGGGAAAGAGAAAGAGAGAGAGTGCATAAAATATAAATAGAAAGATTGAGAAATAGGAGTTGTGCAAAAACAGATAGAGACACAGAGAGAGAGAGAGAGAGAGAGAGAGAGAGAGAGAGAGAGAGAGAGAGAGAGAGAGAGAGAGAGAGAGAGATGGGCAGAAGAGACAGGATGGAATGAGTGAAAAAGAATGAGGAAAAGTGGCAAGTACAGAAATGGGAGAATGAGAAAACCAGAACAGTGGGGAAAAGAAAAAATAAATAAATAGAAGCAGAAATGGGAAAAGATTAAACAGAGGCAGAACTGATAAAAAAAAACACAGGCACAGGGAGTAAGCAACAGAGAGTAGTTAAAAAAATTGAAAAGAAAGAGGTGGTGATAATGGATAATAAAACAAAGGGAGGACATAAGAGACTCCGAAAAATGGAAACAAGAGTGGAGAAGCACAAAGTTAGCATTCTCTGGAAAGTACATCTATGTCTTAACAGCAGATGACATTTTTCACAAAGCCAGAATGAAATCAATGAAACTTACAACCACCAGAGTTCACAAGCAGTTATTGTCAACATGCACTGTATTTCTTGGTTCACTAGAATTTAATAAGGCTGGCACTGTTAATTAAATATGGCCACTCCCTAACTACACATGCCCATTATGCAACAATGCAACTTTTCGTTAGGTTCATCAAGAATTAGACAAGAGATGGAGATACAAAGTTTCCTTTCATTTCACTTCACAAAGTCATATCTTGGTTAATTTTTTGATATTCTTACACAATTATGTTTTTATCAAACTATTTTGTTCCTTCTACACATAGCAGGCAATGGTATCGTGAATGTTTGTAGGTTATACACACACAAACACACTCACACAAAATCAAAATGTTGCTAAAGAACATGTATAGATTTAAAAAGCTGTCATGTTTGACTTATTTTAAGTCAATAAATGACATATATACATTTAAATAGTGTGGAATGTTTTTTCTGTTGTGCCCATCGTCTGCCAGTTCAAGTATATGCTCATAACCTTTAGACATGTTATATGACACAACCTTTAGACATGTTATATGACACAACCTTTAGACATGTTATATGACACAACCTTTAGACATGTTATATGACATAACCTTTAGACATGTTATATGACACAACCTTTAGACATGTTATATGACACAACCTTTAGACATGTTATATGACACAACCTTTAGACATGTTATACGACACAACCTTTCTACATGTTATATGACACAACCTTTAGACATGTTATATGACATATGCACACTATGGCAGTAGGATATAAAAAATATGCTAGAAATCTCACCTGAAAACATATCTCCCCCCCCCCCCCCCCCCACCAATTTGAGCATGTGAAACACTAACAAAAAATGACAGCTATTTATTAATATTTTTGGGGTGTGGTGGGGAGAGGCAGAAAAGATCCCCCGCCCCACAAGCAAGCATGTCAAAAAAGTGACTAGTAAGGAGTGTGCTTATTTCAGATGTTTTGTGCTAAAAGGTGCCTATATCACAGCCTAGCTGTAAATCACAAAACAAAGCAACAATGACCCTTATAATGGTGAATGCATCAGAAGAAATAATTTTAAAATGTTTCTAACTGACAGCCATTTTTAATCTGCAGTCAGGTTTTACTACTGGTACGAAGGGTTGTATTTCAGTAGCACTGGCAAACACAAAATGTAAAAATGTCTCAATAAAACGATTGCAAATAACCAACAAATACTGGGCTGCCTTGCATATCCTGCAAATTAACTTTAAAGACTAATAAACTCACTTTTAACCACGTACTCGATTCAATTTAAGGCTAGGAAAAGGGGCATATATGATGTTGATGACATACAGCAAAAAATGTTGGCTTAAGTTTAAACTATGTAGAGACATCTTCTTCATGTTCACCGGCTGTAAACTGGAAAATATCTGATTGTTCATCCACTTCTAGACTTTGGACTTGTTCCAAAACTTGAGTATTGCATGCATAGCATGCAGTGACTAACAATATGTCAATTTTTGTTTTCCCATTGAGATAACGGAACCCAGATGGCCCGGAATCTAGAGACATGAATGGGATTCTACTGACTACTGGAGTGTATTTTTTAAGAGCTATGCACTATCTCAACTAAGCTGTTTTGTAATTTAAATCAAAATCATACTTAAATTGTTACTAAAATAACGTACGTAGATTTAAAAGGCTGTCCTTTTAAAACTATTCTTTTTGTCAATAAACAGTTAATGAGTTGGTACAGTAAGTACAAGTTTTAGTAAATAATTATTATAATTTACATTGATTTAAATATTAATTTCATACTAAATACTATCTACGTCTGTTTGCTTATAAGTTATATGTGCGTTGTATTTCATATATAGTTAACAGTTGTATGTCCACTTCAAGATTTTGTTTCACTTTTCAGTAGTTTCTCGGGTCATCTTTCAATGGTTTGATAAACTTGTCACATCACACACCAGGCTGTGCTAACAGTGCAGTGAGTGAGAGTGACCCTTCCTAACCTCTTGCATACAACAGGCGCTCTTTGGCCTTGTGATTCGGGTTAAGTCAAAGAGTTATAAATTGCCATGCTTACACCTTCTACCAAAGACTAGCTTACACCGTGGTAAGATAAGATGTTAAAATAAGACAAAGAAATGGAGTCAAACGAAACTTACCAGGGCTGGTTGGATGGTGAGAGACATTGTTATTGCTTCGAGTTTGCATCCTCATACTCTGCGTATCCGCCATGACAGTTTTGTAACGACACGGCCAGGCTTTTCCAGGTGGCTGTACAATGTGGGCAATCAGACATTTGAATTTGGGCTCTAGGTGTGTGGTGGTACAGAGAAATGGGGCCCCTTTTTTCGTATTGTCCGGAGGGAATATTTGACGAGAAGAGTTTTTTCGGCGATACCAATAAAAACATAACAATTATAGACAGACGAACAGCCGTCTTGCAGACTGCACACCAAAAGACAGAGATTTCGGTATATAGACAGGGAGTGTGTGCATATAGAAGAGGGTGGGCGTGTCGAAAAGATTAGAAAGTTATTTCATTAGGGTAATGTGGAAGGCATGTATAAGGATAATTTCAAGAGATGGACGAACATCATCTTTAGAGGTGCCCAGTGAGGACGAGAGAGAAGAATGAGAGAGAGAGTAGAAGTTTCATGACAGCCAGTTTCTTTGTGGAAGATGTACCACATTGAATGAGTGAGTCAAGAAATGAATCAAGAGACACTCGAGACATTCCCGCTCATTACTCACTAGACAATCAAGAGTTCCGATACTGATGATAGGACCAGTTGTCACCTGAGCATCAGACTGATTGACTAAGCAATTAAAACGTTGGGACATGTGTGCTGGTTGGGTTCTTTTACAGAAGACTTAGTTAAGACTGCATCTTCTTCTTCTTCTTCTTCTTCTTCTTCTTCTTCTTCTTCTTCTTCTTCTTCTTCTTCTTCTTCTTCTTCTTCTTCTTCTTCTTCTTCTTCTTCTTCTTCTTCTTCTTCTTCTTCTTCTTCTTCTTCTTCTTTTTCTTTTTCTTCTTCTTCTTCTTCTTCTTCTTCTTCTTCTTCTTCTTCTTCTTCTTCTTCTTCTTCTTCTTCTTCTTCTTCTTCTTCTTCTTCTTCTTCTTTTTCTTCTTTTTCTTCTTCTTCATCTTCTTCTTCTTCTACTCTAGTTCTGTATTACATTTCCGCATTAGGTTTTGAAGAAGCATCGATTAAGAGCCTTGGTATGTGTTATGTAGATGCTGGCATTACCGCCCCAGATATTCCATCTACCCATCGTTTATTTTGTCGACCTTTAGTCTGCTTTCTTTATTATATATCAGCTACAGCGCTCTCGTGATGTACTGACTACTGCCGTTTCTGTGACATTCAAAAGCCAAGATTTTGTTTTCTGTCAGTGGCATCACAATGAAGAAGAAAAAGAAGACTTTTACGAGAGACTTACGGACACCATCAATAATGTTAAAGAGAAAGAGGACATCATAGTAATGGGAGATTTTAATGGTAGGGTAGGTAAAAGAAGATCACCATGGGAGAGATACCTTGGCCCATTCAGCGACACAACCACAGATTGCAATAGAAATGGATAACACCTGTTAAACTTGTGTGCTGAACAAGATCTCTACATTACCAACACATTCTACCAACATTGCCAAAGTCAGGTTAAAACGTGGTACAAGTGGAACAACTTAGATCAAGCGTCACAAATTGATTTTATACTAGTCAGACAACGGCAGAAGAGGACGGTAAGAGACTCAAAAGCTGTCCCAAATGCGGGACTGGATTCAGACCATCGCCCAGTAGTTATGAACATATGCAACTCAAGTAGAAACAGTCTACATAAACAAAAACGTGAAGAAATCATCAACACTAAGAAATTAGAGGAAGAGAATATCAAACAAGAATTTGAACTAGAAATAACAAAGGCTTTTGCAGATATTGCCAAGGAACCAGTAAGAATTGAAGAAGAATGGGATTATTATAAATCAACCATCACGAAGATATTAAAAGACAAGTGTGGTACCAGAAAGACGGGCAAAGGCAAGAAAAAGGGTACCGCTTGGTGGAATGAAGAAGTCAAAGAAGCAGTGTCAAATAAAAAGAAGATGTTTCAAATATGATTAAAAACAAAAGACGAAAAGGATTACATTAGGTACAGACTAACTCGAAGAGACACCAAGAGAACAATAAAGAAATCCAAAGAGGAATCATGGAAAAAGTATGGTGAACACCTAACACAGCTATGTACAGAATCACCAAGAGACTTTTATAAGAGTGTGAAAGCGATGCGATTAAGAGAAGAAAGCTTCAATCCAACATCAGTCATAAACGATAAAAATGGAAAACCATTATTCAGCCAAAAAGAAATTAAAAAAAGATGGGAGGAATATTTTAAAGAACTTTTGAACCCGTCGGGAGTACACGAAACAGCAGAATTCCATTCAAGGGCTCCAGATCATCTAGAACCACATATCCTGCGGGATGAAGTAGAGAAAGTTATCAAAACAAGTAAAAGACACAAAGCAGCTGGTATTGACGGAATAACAACAGAAGTCATCCAGGCTGGAGGGGACACTATGATCACCTGGCTGGAGAGAATTTTCAATAGAGCATGGGCAGAGAGAAAGGTACCAGTGGATTGGCAAAGATCAGTTGTAGTACCTATCTGGAAGAAAAAAGGAAACAAGAGAGAATGTGGAACTTATAGAGGAATATCTTTACTAAGTCATGTGGGGAAAATGTATGCAAAGATCTTAGAAGGTAGGATAAGAGCAAAGGTTGAACCTCTACTGAGTAAAGCACAATTCGGTTTCAGGAAAGGGCGAGGTTGCACTGATGCCATATTTGCACTAAGACAAGCCTGTGAAAAGACACTCGAATACGATAAAGAGCTGAACGTGGTCTTTGTAGATCAAGAGAAGGCATTCGACCGTGTAGACAGAGATGTGCTGTGGAGAATTCTTGACGATTACGGAGTGCAGGGTCAATTATTAGACAACATCAGAGCCCTCTATGAAAAAAGTGAAAGTGCAGTAAGAACATCTAGTGGTCTTTCTGAATGGTTCAAAGTCCCAACTGGTGTCAGACAAGGATGTGTACTGTCACCATTACTTTTCATAACATACATGGATAAGATCACTGTAGAAGCAAACCCAGACGTGTATGCTATAAACGAATTACTTTTTGCTAATGATCAAAGCATACTGTATCAAAATCAATATGATCTACAGGAACATCTGACTACTCTCAACAACAGCTGTTTACAACATAATATGAGAATCAGTACAGAAAAAACAGAAGTTATGAAGATCAGCAGAACACACAGGCCAGTGAATATAAATGTTGGAAGTGCCAAAATCAAGCAAACCAAAGAGTTCAAATACTTGGGCAGTATATTTACAGAGGATGGAAGAATGGACAGAGAGATAGAAACAAGAATACAGAAAGCAAATGCTGTCACATACCAACTATCACCTCTGCTTAAACATCCAGATATAACCATGAAGACCAAAAGACAATTGATAAACACCATCTTCATTCCAACACTCTGCTACCAGTGCCAAACATGGACAATCAACAAGACTCATGAAAGAAAAATAGAAGCCTGTGAAATGAAATGTCTAAGAAAAGCAGCGAACAAGACCAGACTAGACAGGATGAAGAATATAGACATTAGAAACACTGTCAAAACTACGCCATGTTTAGACTACATAGAACATCAAAGAATGAAATGGTTTGGACATCTAACCAGGATGAAAAATGATCAAATAACATCACAAATTTTCAACCAAAGAAGCTCAGGATATAAGGCAAGAGGAAGACCAAGGAAACTGTGGATTGACGGGGTCTCCGAAACCTGCCAAAAGCATGGCCTCAGAACATCAGATGCTGCCCGCCTTGCTTATGATAGGAACTTGCATCTCCCCACAACGCTTAGCGGCATACGTGGAAGGAAAAAGTAAGTAAGACATCACAATGGACCGTAACTGGCAAACACAGCTTGCCCTAAGAAAGATGAACGTTTTCACAGGTCTTGCTTTAATTAATTTTACCGGCTATGTGTCAGCTGTCGGATCGATAGTGATCGCAAGATATTGAGAAACATGATCGTCCATGACAGTAGGTACAGATGTTTGAGTATGATAGTGATGCATCATTAGCTCTTATTTGGGGGCTTATTTTTTTTTCTGGCGATACGCAATAGTATGTAGTATCCCGCAGCTCAATGCAGCAGTTTTCGACAATAATCTCTATGAAGGTTTTCAGGCGAAAGAAGAGACGTGCAACCGCACTAGATTTAGAAGATGTGTACAGCAGGGTACCCTTTAACTACCTGGTGCAGATCCTCCTCCAACTGAAAACATCTCCCTTCATCATTCACTGGCTGGCTGCGGCACTGTTCCAGAGACGGGTGGTACTCGGGTGTGGTGGTTGGTCCTCAGACTCGATAACCCTTTGTCCCGGAATACCTCATGGTTCCTCGTTGTCCCCAGTCTTCTTTAATGTGTATACGTTGCGAATAACCTACCAGCAATTGAATGGGAGTGACAGAACTCAGTCTTTGCTGTTGACATTTTGGTCTGTCGACATGGAAGAAATCGTCAAGAAATAGCCAGTGCAATGCAGAGCGAAACTGATCGCATCTCCTCCTGGTATAAGGAGTGCACATGTCAATCCTTCAAAAGCCGCAGTATCGTGATTCTTCTCGGACACGCATACGGCTAAGGCAGACCTACCAGTGGTGGAAATTAGCGGCGAAGCTTTGATCCAATGACATATCTGGGTGTAAAGCTTGATCGCTGTCTGTCCTTCAAATACCACGTCGAACATGTTATAGCGAAAGCCCGTAAAGGCAATGAGGGTCCTGGCCACCGCCAACATCGAGCAGAGACTGCTTCTGCTAGTGGCAGTGCTACTGTTCCAGGGAATGGTTCTTTTTCCAATCGAATATTCTTTAGCCATACTCACCGTCAGCGATACGCAGATTGAAAGACTGTAAAATGTGCAACAAAATGAAGCCATGCATATTATTCTGCGGACAGAGACACCTCTATGGATACCTGTGCCCCAGATGCTCAGCGGCACCTTTTCCGGTGTTGCCACGCTTGATAGGAGCTGTCGGGAGCAAAATCCAGTTGCTGTCAATGCAGAGGCGACGCGCTTTTTTGTGAAAATTCAGGAGAGGCGGATGTACTGATCTACACAAATGGGTTGGTTGTAGGATGACAAAAAAGTGCATGGGCATTTACCTGGTGCTCTGCAGGCAGAGCAGTCTATGAGGCCAGCGGTGCTTTCTGTATGACTACTAGCAGCATGACAATGGAGTTGATGGCGGTAACACGAGTTTTCATGTGGCTAGCATCGCAGGGCTACTCTCACGTGTGTGTGCTGAGTGATTCCATGAGCATGATCCGGCGGGTCGAGGCGGGCTTTGTTCTCAGACAATGGATCGAGTCAGTGCAAAACCTCAATGTGGCGTGGAGTTATTTTCATCTTTGTAGCACGGTATGGAGGTGTTGCTGGCAATGAAAGAGCCCACCGATTAGTGGGTTCTGCCTTAGTTACAGAGGGCCGGCCCGTGGATCATGACCACATTGTTAATGCCATTTGAGAGGTAGAACGTACGGGGGATTTTGGGAGCAGCACTTCCACATCTTTGCTATCTGTGCGAGAATTGGGAGTATAGATCGGCACAGTCAGGCACGAGAAGCACACCGGACGAACGAGAAGTCTTGTCAACCAATAGAGAACTTGAACTATTAATCAGTGAACGCTGATGTATATGTTGAAAGAGGAATCTGAGCACCTATGGAAGTGTCCGGAGTGCCGTGAAAATAACCTAAATCATAATTCATCATAACTTATCATAACACCTGCACCTTTTTTCTACATTTTTTCCAGCTCTGCTGTAATAGATGTGTGTGGTGAGTACCGACACATTTGTAGACGCTTTGTGGTGAGTACCGGCTGGCGTAAAAAATGCATGCTTATTTTTATATTTAACTCCTGCATTACTTGGTCAAATTATATTTGGTTAGCAATCTCTCACAAATCCTGGCAACGAAACACATCAAGTCCAATGGAAACAAAACCACAAAGCAAAATTAAAATATTCAGAACAAGAAAACATTCAACATCATTTGACAACTTTTAAAAAACCTTGAGACATTCTGTTGCAAAGCAATCATTAGAGGAAAGAAAAAACAGTTAGTTGCGTATTTTTTTACAAAACGTTGCAGAACCAAATCAAGAATTTGTTAGCTGTTGTGATTTATCTAAGCCAATTTTACGTTCAGTAGTTTTCCATTACCTCCTAACGCTCAGATCTCGGTACCACTGTCGAAACCAATACGAGATCAAGGTCCGCAGTTGGGATCGAACCCTGGACCCCTGCATTATGGAGCGTGTTCGCAACGCCTAAGCCACAGACGCCGACAAGGGAAGAATAAACGGCAAGGGTAAGAGCGAGAGAGTGGGAGAGGGGAAAGTAGCGAGTGATGATTTACATTCTACAAGTGTGCCTATCATGCAAACGTCTCCTTGATTACAAGCACGTGTTAAGCGGACTAATTCGTTCCTCTTTCGCATTCATGGGCGACGTAACACGACGGGCTTAGTAACACTGAGTTCCTTATCCATTTTAGGCCCCCGACATTTGTGAGGGCCTAAACTACCACTGCCCCCCCTCCCCCTAACTTTCCCACTTCTTAATCATGTATGAAAGTTCTCTGTTTAAGGTTTTGTTCACATAGTATATTACTTCAAGCAGCAGCTGGGAGACTCTTCCACGCCATAAACTAATGGTTTCTCAGAAAAGTGAAATTGGCAAGAGGACCAAAATGGTTGTTTACTCTACCAGTGCGCCAATCCTGAATTATGGGTGTGTGTCATGGGCAATGACAACAGCTCACAGAAGCCAGCTTCAGGCCTCAGAATTGAGATGTCTGGGAAAGGGAGTTCAAGTGATAAGAACGGACAAAGTTCGCTATCAGACAATACGTCAGGATCTTGAAACCCAGGCTTTACAAACTCGAGCGGTTCAGCCATAGTTACGATGGGTTGGACATGTACGCAGAACGGGAGAGAATCGTCCATTATAGAAGGCCAAGAACTAGGGAACCAGACCACCAGGGCGATCAAGGGATCGTTAGAAAGACAACATCCGGCAGTCTCTGTCTGACAGAGGAATATAATGAAATAATAAGCCAAAAGAAAACTGCTGATAGATACGTCTGGAGATCTCTCTGGCAAACCTCTACATTCCAAGGTTGAAGGGGATCGACTAAAATAAGGACATTGTTTCAAATGTAATATTATATCTATTTGTAATCCAGCCCATTATCATTTTAACGTCGAAATAATCACTTTTCGGCACGCTGCCTACAGACAGCCAAGGAAGACATTTCATAACACCCTACAACATAGGACAGCCCCTGGCAACCAATACGAAACCAGGCAGCCGAACGAAATGGATTCAGAACTGTAAGATGAACAGTGTTTTTTTTTTTTTTAACGGTAAAGAACCATTGAATAACTATGCGAAAATTGTTTTCAACAGTGCATATGCAATTGTTGTTTCTGAGAGCCGAAGTACTGCAATAACATCTATTCCTTCTCTCTGTTTTGTTTCCACTAAAGCCGCTTCATGCTTGGTTAAATAACATGGCTATATTTGGCGTTGCTGGCGCGCTTTGTAACGCCGGGGTGCCGGGTTCGATTCCAGCTGCGGACGGTTTGGCTGAAGAACGTCTCGAAGTGGTTTCGACAGTGGTACCGAGAGCGACCGTCCAGTAAGCAATGGCAAACTACTAAAATAAATTTGCATAGAAAAACCACAACAGCCAAAAAATGTTGGGGTTAGTTCTGCAACGTCCTGTAAAGGATAAGCAATTTTGAATAAGGCACGCGACAGAAGTACTTATCTAGGTTCTGGTATGCAATAAAAATTATCCTTAACTGGTGCAAACAAATCAAGTACATTGAAAATCAAATCCCTCTTTGACACATGACCGTCTTGGATAAAGCGGGTCATGTTTGACCGAAATGACCCCATTTTGACATCGGCAAACGTCCGATTTTCTTCAATTCAATGGGCGGAAATGTCAAATCCGCTTAATGGCCAATAGTAATAGTTCTCAACTGATAGAAGCGTGTCTTTTGTTGACGAAGTGTCAGTCATAAACTCCAGGAAATGTGACGCAGTTAACAAATATAGCGTTTACAGCCCTGGAGCTTGCAGGCTTAGGTACCCCCCCCCCCCCCCCACCCCCCACCCCCCCCCCCCCCCCCCCCCCCCCCCCCCCCCCCCCCCCCCCCCCCCCGGCCAAAGGCAAATGCTGCATACAACAGACTTCAGGGTGTCTGGAGATCAAAACATCTACAGCACTCAAACTCAACTCAGGTTATACAAAACATGCGTTTGGACAGTTATCCTCTATGGAACAGAAACTTGGAAAACAGACAGAAAGTTAGACAGCATTCTCAACGGTTTTGTGGTAAGATTATATGATTAACGCGGGAAGATAAAATCAACAATTCTAGATTACAACAAATGACAGACTTAGAAGATGTACATTTAGGAATAATTAAAAAAAAAAAAAAAAAGGAAGATGGAGGTGGATTGGACACGTCATCAGAATGAAGAAAGAGAGACGACCGATACAGGCAACGCATCAGACACCAGAAGAACAGCGATGAAGAGGCAGGCCTCAAAGGTACTTGGAGGCGAACCTTTGAGTTTGAACTCAAGGCTATGCGAAGGACACAACTAGAAATAGAGAGGATAGCTCGGGATCGAATTGAGTAACGACAGTTTGTCTCTGCCTTATGTGCCTCTGGGCGCGATGAGGATTGATTCATTGCAGGCTTGATAAATTTAAGCGAGGAGAGGAAGGGGTCAAAGTGTCCTAGCAACAATCACACTTGTGCACGAACACACTAGAACCTAACGACACTGGGTGATGAGAACAGACTTGTGCACGAACACACTAGAACCTAACAACACTGGGTGATGAGAACACACTTGTGCACGAACACACTAGAACCTAACGACACTGGGTGATGAGAACAGACTTGTGCACGAACACACTAGAACCTAACAACACTGGGTGATGAGAACACACTTGTGCACGAACACACTAGAACCTAATGACACTGGGTGATGAGAACAGACTTGTGCACGAACACACTAGAACCTAACGACACTGGGTGATGAGAACAGACTTGTGCACGAACACACTAGAACCTAACGACACTGGGTGCTGAGAACAGACTTGTGCACGAACACACTAGAACCTAACGACACTGGGTGATGAGAACAGACTTGTGCACGAACACACTAGAACCTAACGACACTGGGTGATGAGAACAGACTTGTGCACGAACACACTAGAACCTAACAACACTGGGTGATGAGAACACACTTGTGCACGAACACACTAGAACCTAATGACACTGGGTGATGAGAACAGACTTGTGCACGAACACACTAGAACCTAACGACACTGGGTGATGAGAACAGACTTGTGCACGAACACACTAGAACCTAACGACACTGGGTGATGAGAACAGACTTGTGCACGAACACACTAGAACCTAACGACACTGGGTGATGAGAACAGGGACTTCCGCTGGCTTGAGAACTAACTGTACACACATGTCGTAATTGTAACTGACTCGACATAGCACGCTGAGAAAAGCTGAGACAGGTATGCTTCTTGCAGAGTGGCAAGCATAGCTTCAGAGGTCCCGGTGGTTAGCGTCTTTTTGATATTTTCTCCATGTAATGCCGGTGTGTTAGGAAACAAACAGGCAGATAGAATAGTTGGTTCTGCACCACTTGACAGTGAATCGATGCTTGATAAGCTAGATGTTGTAACGGTACTTTAGGGGGCGAGTGGTCAGTGTGGATTGACCAGCAGATCATCACGGACTGAGCAGAATGGTGCTGCCAGGAGTGGCCAGGGAATCTGACCGACTGTTACTGGTCGAAGATGTAGACGGGAGTGACCAGGGGATCTGACCGACTGTTACTGGTCGAAGATGTAGACGTGAGTGACCAGGGGGTCTGACCGACTGTTACTGGTCGAAGATGTAGACGGGAGTGACCAGGGGATCTGACCGACTGTTACTGGTCGAAGATGTAGACGGGAGTGACCAGGGGGTCTGACCGACTGTTACTGGTCGAAGATGTAGACGGGAGTGACCAGGGGGTCTGACCAACTGTTACTGGTCGAAGATATAGACGGGAGTGACCAGGGGGTCTGACCAACTGTTACTGGTCGAAGATGTAGACGGTGTACTTACGAGAATGTCCTGAATGCTGTAATGTCGCTTCCTAATTTAACATTCAAAGTTTATATGAATACTAGGTCACAGAATTATGACATTAAGAGACCGGATGTCTTTCTTCAAATTGACGATCCTCGGATGTATACCAGGAATTTACCCCTACTGTTGACCGCACCTAGAACCATTACTAACCAGACCATCCTCTAACCATTCTCACTACTTAAATAAAGAAGACACAAACAATCGACTGCACAACTAATTGTCTTTTCTGACATTCAAAACACCTGTTTTATGTTAATAGTGAAGATAAGCTACTCCAAGGCAAGGAGTTGAAAAGTATACTATGTACATACTGATTTTTTTTTTTTTTATCAGTAAAGAAATATTGAACTCGATTTACCCAAAGGTTTAATTTATTCAGGTGTCCACCATGCTTCTCTCCATTTTAAAGACTTCCTTCCTCCAAGACTGCATAAAGAGATTGACATCCCAAGGATGAGAATCAAATAGCTACAAAATCCCGGAAAGACCGCTCAGCCACATAGCCCAGTTATATTGGGGCACCACAAAACGGTTATCAAATAAACTGTAGTAGTCCAGTTTGGTTAAGTCTGTCTTCTAATTTCTTTATCACTTTTGGTGTTTTATAAGCACAATTCAGGGTCTTCCTATTACAGCGGTTCCCAAACTGGCACAATCAATGTGGCCACCAAGTCTAGTTCCGATCATGCGCAGCAATATTTTAGTGATGTCATGGACTACTTTCTGTTTACAAATAAACTTCACCTAATAACTGTTCACAGCAATCATACTTAAACGATAGTTCACTACCTTACGATTAATAATAGCGATGTGTATACATTTAGTAAAAAAAATTTGAGAATGTAGATGGATTTGTGAGAACATAAACAAACAAGTGAAAGGTATTGGACCGGAAGTTGTAATGACACACGGGTGGTGAGTGCTGCGGGCAATTAATGGCCGACCCCAGTGGCCTATTTCTGCAGCTTGAAGCCACCAAAACATTGGCGAAATACTCGGTCTTTTCTTCAGCCTGCCGGTAAATAACTGTTGGATTTATGCTTTATGGATCTCGTTCGATTACATCAAATGGTTATTTTGGTGCAAGTGGTGTAGATGTTGCGGAAGTAGGTCTAAATGGGTTGTTCCTACTAAAGATGTAATCAGTAGACTAGTCTAAGAAAGACTCGGGTCTTTAAAAATCTTGAGTAACAACCCGGTGAATGACGTTCGGTATTTTGTACTTTGCTGATGCTCTTACTGTTACTACTGTCTTCTTTGTTACTGCCGCTGCCACTAATAATATCAGTGCCTTTATGGAAACAGTTATTGACTGTTTTTGTTAAAGTAAATCAATGCAAAACTCAAAACAATAAAATTTATCAAACTTCAAGTAAAATATAAAAGAAAAAAAGTCTTCCTACCTACTAGGGAAAGTTCCTTTTAAATGAAAGTACAGACGACTGGTAGAAAAAGTTCAAAAACCTAATCTAATAACTCCTGTAGTCTACTCAGTACTGAATACTCTCCAAACTTTACACAAGAGATAGTTTTTCAGTTTAAAAAGCTCAATAATAATAATTATAGGCATTTTTTAAAGCTTATATTATTTCTAAACTGTTTGAGACCCCAGAGGTTTCACATCAGAGGCCTCGCCAACTTAGAGGTGGTAATGCAGTTTTCAAATGTCACAAGTGTAACACCATTAACTCTTAAAGTATACATAAACTTCTTTTTTTTTTTCTTCTTCTTACTCTTCTTCTTTTACTTATTCTTTTTTCTTCTTCATCTTTAATTTAGTCTCTTCTTATAAATGTAACTAATTCTCATCTCCCTGTCTGTTCAGGCGTATATCTATGCCTACGTTGAGTCCCAGGGGGTTTCACATATCAGAGGCCTAACCAAGGGGTGGTAATGCAATTCCACTGCTATGCACCATACACATGCATCAGAGGGACCAAAGATTTTTGGGGAATAATTATAGAATACCTACTTACTTAGTCGCTCCTCTTCTACCTTGGGGTGTAGAGGTTTGCCAGAGAGATCGCCAGACGTCTCTATCAGCAGTTTTCTTTCTGGCTTTGTTCCATTCCAGCCCTCTGTCAGGGACTGTCGGATGTTGTCTTCCCAGCGCACCCTGGGTCGTCCCGGAGGTCTGGTGTCCGGTTTTCTCTCTGTAGTTACTTGTAATCGTGGTTTAAGGCAAACAGGTGATTGGCCTGTTGTGCATTATAAAATACTGCTACAATAAATAATTGCATTAGTAGTTAAATATTAGTAAGTAGACGATATGTTTACAGAAATGGGCTATCCCCGAATAATGGGCACAAAAGATGGTGGTCGCAAAATATCCTTACGAGCCTCAGTCACGTGTCAATTGCTCACTTCCGGCGACTTAATTTGCGGTTTTCCTGCGGCCACCTCCATGAGTCCCCCACGCTGCTCATGCGGCGTGGATTGGGGCTAAACCAGATGGCTAGGACTCACGAGCAGCAGCTTCCGCATATCCTGCAGCTTTGCTCGTGAGTCCTAGCCATCTAGTTTAGCCCCAATCCACAGCGCTCACGCGGCGTGGGAGACTCATCACGGTGGCGGTAATTGCCGGAAAACCGCAAATTAAGTCGCCGGAAAACCGCAAATTAAGTCGCCGGAAGTGTGCAATTGACACGTGACTGAGGCTCGTAAGGATATTTTGTGCCCGTTTTTCATAGGATAGCCAAACTTTATGTAACACTTTGTTTTATAGTCTGTGTTCCTAGATAATAAGGGAATCACATCTGACTGAAGGAAATGGCCTTTTTCACTAATATTTATTCTCTGGTAGCTGCTGACTTTGTTATCATTGGCTTTCCGTGAGGTATATATCACAGCTAACCCTCATGAAAGTTTGACTCTTATCAATGACTGAAACAAGTCTACTTTGTAACTTTCTTTGTCTAACTTTGGATAAATCTGATGAATACATTTCATTCAAATATGAGGCTTCTGCAGTCATAAATCATGTTGACATGCTTGAAGAAGTCTGCCTAGAGGCCATATTGTTTTCACACAGACACTTAGTAACTTGGTAGAGCTGACAAACCTGCTACATTTTATGTTTTTAAACACGTTTCCAAATAAGCCTACTGGTCAACACATGTAACATCGAACACAAAGAACAGGAAATAACATTCAAAATTGCCGTTTAGCATTTTTATTTTGGCCAGTGGTAAATTAAAAGCCAGTATGTGTCACGTGCCGATTGGCCGCCTTGGTAGTAACTGATTAGCACACAATGCGTTCCTTAGGACTCAAAGAGTTAAGTAGTGAATAAATAAAAAGAAAAAATCCTTTGTCTTCAAGCAAGTGATTGGATTTTGGATATCCGGGCTTTCCCCAGATGGTACACAGTACTGGCACCTTGTTTTAAAACATCTTTATTATTATTGCACCATTATCATGATAGACACTTTGTGGTGAGAAATAGACACTTTGTGGTGAGTAATAGCACCTTTTTTAGACACTTTGTGGTGAGTAATAGACACTTTGTGGTGAGTACTAGCACCTTTTTTAGACACTTTATGGTGAGCGCCAGTACCTTTTTTTAGACACTTTGTGCTGAGTACTGCAGCCTTTTTTAGACACTTTGTGCTGAGTACTGCAGCCTTTTTTAGATACTTTGTGCTGAGTACTGCAGCCTTTTTTAGACACTTTGTGCTGAGTACTGCAGCCTTTTTTTAGACACTTTGTGCTGAGTACTGCAGCCTTTTTTTAGACACTTTGTGCTGAGTACTGCAGCCTTTTTTAGAAACTTTGTGCTGAGTACTGCAGCCTTTTTCTTTAGACACTTTGTGCTGAGTACTGCAGCCTTTTTTAGACACTTTGTGCTGAGTACTGCAGCCTTTTTTAGACACTTGGTGGTGAGTACTGCTACCTTTTTCTCCTAGGGAAAAAAAACCCGGCTGCTATCATATATCTCATCTAAATAAGTAGATAGCCTAGTCTAACCCCTAGCAGACTCCAGGTAACTGTAATATAGATATATAAATATTTTTGGACAGTGTCATTTCTCTCCTCTACTACTTAAATAGCCTAGTCTAACCTCTAGCAGACTCCAGGTAACTGAAGCATAGATATAAAAATATTGTTGGACAGTGTCATTTCTCTCCTTTACTACTTGAATAGCATAATCTAACCCCTAGCAGACTCCAGGTAACTGTGTTGTTTAGATATATAAATATTGTTGGACAGTGTCATTTCTCTCCTCTACTACTTAAATAGCTTAATCTAACCCCTAGCAGACTCCAGGTAACTGTGTTGTTTAGATATATAAATATTGTTGGACAGTGTCATTTCTCTCCTCTACTACTTAAATAGCTTAATCTAACCCCTAGCAGACTCAAGGTAACTGTGTAGTATACATATATAAATATTGTCGGACAGTGTCATTTCTCTCCTCTACTAATTAAATAGCATAGTCTAACCTCTAGCAGACTCCAGGTAACTGTGTAATATAGATATATATATATTGTTAGATAGTGTCATTTCTCTCCTCTACTACTTAAATAGCCTAGTCTAACCTCTAGCAGACTCCAGGTAACTGTGTAGTATAGATATATAAATATTGTTGGACAGTGTCATTTCTCTCCTCTACTACTTAAATAGCCTAGTCTAATCACTAGCAGACTCCAGGTAACTGCAGTTTAGATTTATAAATATTGTTGGACAGTGCCCTCTGTATTTTACTTCATATAATTTTTTTTTTAGCTCAGGCTGTTTTACATTGGTATTCACATGAATCCTCAACCTTCTGTCTTGTGTACTTCCAGTCAGTTGTGACCATGATGTCAAACTGTCCAGCATCTTCTCTGTTGGTCTCCCTCTGCCTCTTCTACCCTCCAACTTTCCCACTGTCACGATGTACTCCAGTTTTCTCCTTCTCGTAGAATGACCAAAGAATGTTGGTTGTCTCCTTCTGATATGGGCGCTCCGTTATCTTCGTTAGTGAGTTTATTTCAAGGCGTCTTCATGATTCTGTTTATCTGTCCAGGATACTCTAATGATTCGTCTATGAAACATCTTTGCTGCTTCCAAATAGTTTATTCATAGATTGTCCAACTGTGCATGATTGAGATAATTACAACAGAGAAAATGGCTGTTGTTCACTCTTTGAATCATGTTAAACCAATCGGCACTTAATGGGTAATTTCATTATCATGAATGTCTTCTTCTTCTACATTAGTCCTGACAAGGACAGTTATCACACTGTGTTTGGATTTACTAAACTGTGAAGTCTGTGCCTTTTTGCCAAACGCATTCACATTTAGCAAATCTCCAGTTAGTTACCTTTTACGACATGCTTGTTGGGGGTGGGGGAGGGGGAATGGGTCTGTTAGTTTTCCCCAAAGTGGTGTCTTGGAAGTGTCGCAGGGAAGTAAAGATCTCTCTCTTTACAGAACATTTTACTCATTCCCATTTTATGCCAGGCTGACCTGCAAGCACAGGTCAGTAAAACAAAAATCAGGCTCGTTTAATTGGGAGTGCAGATGTTCTTGCTAAGGGTTTCTACTTAGTGGCTGCTTTCAAAGCTATAATAGAGTAGTTATACCACAGGTAAGGCCATAAGTCAGAGAATGTCGTGCCTCGCACATAATAGGTCACTGTTTAATGAGGTGAGACTTCCTTCCTTGTCGTCATTCTTTGCCAGAAATATTTTGAATTCCCATGTTGGGATTCTGGGTTGATTGTTGAACTTCCCTATGTTCCCTGGCTGTCAACTCCAGCAGAAAGTTCTGGCTACTTGCCCACCTCTGGACTGGGCTTTGGTCTTGTTCCAGAACCTGAGTGTTGCTGGCACATCTGTTTTACACACCTGACTTTTCTGTATACAGATTGTTGGTTTCTTGCCTCTCAGGCAAATGCACTCTGACTTTGAAGGAAGCTCCCACTGAGTTGGCTCTAATGACATGCTTGTTGGAGGGGGGGGGGGGCAGTGGGTCTGTTCTTGTTTTCCCCATAGTGGGACCCCGGAACCACATGGGGATGTTGTTGCACTGTTATGGTTGTAAAGACTAACTCCCGTCTGTAGTGGAGGGTTGGCAAGACTGCCCTACCGTTAGTGGAGCAAGACTAGACCCTGTCATCAGTGGAGGTATGCTAGACTAGACCCTGTCATCAGTGGAGGTATGCAAGACTAGACCCTGTCATCAGTGGAGGTATGCAAGACTAGACCCTGTCATCAGTGGAGGTATGCAAGACTAGACCCTGTCATTAGTGGAGGTATGCAAGACTAGACCCTGTCATTAGTGGAGGTATGCAAGACTAGACCCTGTCATTAGTGGAGGGTAAGCACAGACATCCGAAGGAGACAGTCATCATTTTTCGGCCATGTTATAAGAAGAGGGGAAAAAGAACATGTTGTGACCACTGGAAAGATATGTGGAACGAGAGATAGAGGAAGACAACGAGAGAAGATGCTTGACAGTCTTGTTGCATGGCATGGGGGTGTGTAGGCACACGAACTGATACATGCTGCAGGAGATCGCAAATTATGGAGAGGCATGATCGCCCACGCCAGTCGGCAAGGCACCTGATGATGAGGCAAGACTAGACCTGTTTACTAGAGGGCTGAAAAAAATTGTATATAGAGAGAGAGATGCACCTTGTCTAGCCTTAAAATCAACCAACTCTTGTTAAAGTGATACTAGAGGGAGAAAAGTAGAAGGCTGGCGAGCAGAGATGGACAGTGGGGAAATAACGTCCGAGATGGATGACTGGCAGATTGTCCAAGGGTACAGCCACAGTGAGAGACATAAAATATAGATTCGTTTGGTCAATCTTCTTGGTGTAGGTGGCACCTGATTGACATACAAAATGTTATTTTGTCAGATATTTAACTGAGATTAACTCATTGTATAATTAACAAGTTCTGTGTTTTAAAACTTTCAGATACCAAAGGTTGACCATGTAGTTGCAAGCTTGTCGAAGCATTGAACCTCCATTCTGCATAATAGTTAGGGACATGGTTGGTCAGGTATTGGACAGACACATGCAGCGGAAGTCTGACAGATCAGAGAGATGGATGGCCAGCACATGGCTGGGGCAGGCAGTCAGGCATCGCCTCTTGCAGTTGGTTTGAACGGGCAGACGTTCTTTTCCAATTTCATGTCCTCGGTAGCACCCGACAACCATAACGGTGGTTTGGGTTTGATTGACATCCCACTGACATTTTCAGCTTTTAACGGGTACCAGCCAAACATAGCTTTTTCAACATCTGACGATTATCTGGTGTCTTCAATTAATTTACCCATTAACAGCTTGTCAGATGCCGGTCTCTATAGGATGTCTGACGGCAGCTTTCTAAATTCATCGGACGCCATGATAAAAAAGGAATCAAAGTCACCGATAAATATCATTGTTACGACTGATGGGGTCCAGATCCAGGGACCGGTCAGTCCCATCATCACATCCCAGGCCAACCAGTCCAGTCTGCAATTCCAGTCCGTGGTCAGGGGTGGGGACAAAATGCTCAGTGCGGTCAGTAGTCTTAATTTCAACGATTCAGAAATGCTCGGGGATTCTGCATTTGACTCCACCTCTTCCTCGGGCCTGGCTCACTTTGACGACGGCCTGTTGTCCAGTCTAGGCTCTGCTGGTCAGGGAATGAGGCTGGGCGATGGCACCGGCGGGACCTCGTTTGACCTGTTTGATGGCGAGGTCACGGATAATTTGTCACTGTCGCCTCAGCCATTCTCAGACAGTGGTCTTATGCCCGACACAACAGGAGTGATGGACACAGGTAAAGCTGTCAGCTATTCTTTTTTAGTTGTTTCTTTCTTTTTAATAAATGAAAAACAAATATTATGTTTTCACTGACATATTTTATTCTTTCTGCACAGTTTGATAATTCATTTAATACCAGCCAAACTCAACTTGCATTTGTTGGCTTCAGCTGATGTATGTTTTTCTGAACCCCTTCAGAAACCCATCCTTGAACCGGAAGAGTTCAAGTAACAAATGAGTAGATAACAAAAACTATTGGAACAGTGTCTATTATTATTAAGTTCACAGAGAAACACAGACTGAACTGGCTGAGCCACCTAATAAAAATAAATGCAGCGTTGCCAGCAATGAGAGACATAGAAGAAGAGATCAGGGCCTGACCACTCAGTGTTCCCAAGGACGGTAGTGTACTGCAGCCAGCCACCCTCCACTGTGGAAGTGGTATCATTTTTGAATACAGATGTTAAAGACCTGTCATGAGATGAGATGTAAAAGAAAAAGCAACGAGAAAAACAAGAAAAAGCAGAGTCACCATCGAAGAAGTAAGAACAGTGCCAGGCACAGTACCAATGATTTCATTGAACCTCAAAGAATCAAATGGTTTGGTCATCTTGTCAGAATGAACAAAATCAGCCAGCAGCTAGAGCGTACTTTATGAGAACTGCAGGCTACAAGGCAAGAGGGTAACCAAGAAAAAGATGGTTGGAGGGAATACAATAGACACCACAGAAACACAGTATGACATCAACGCCACTAGCAACAGGCAGGAAACTATATCTGACTCCTCTCTGTGAGGCATTACGGCATTAGCGGTAGGACAGAAGAAGAAGAAGTTATGACATCTTGTCAAGTGTAGTTCATTCAGTTCCCTGTTTTCTAAGCAAAAATAAAGGAACTTTTTTTTATGCTTTTGGAACATCTGGTGTAGAGGGCTACACTTGTAGTTTTGTAGACCAGTGGGCACTCGATTTGTGATATGGTCAGCATCACACTGGCCTCTTTGACTTCTCATGAATCACCTGACACCTGTTTTACCTCTTTGACTTCTCATGAATCACCTGACACCTGTTTTACCTCTTTGACTTCTCATGAATCACCTGACACCTGTTTTACCTCTTTGACTTCTCATGAATCACCTGACACCTGTTTTACCTCTTTGACTTCTCATGAATCACCTGACACCTCGTGAATCACCTGACACCTGTTTTACCTCTTTGACTTCTCATGAATCACCTGACACCTGCTTTACCTCTTTGACTTCTCATAAAACACCTGACACCTGTTTTACCTCTTTGACTTCTCATGAATCACCTGACACCTGTTTTAGACTGGGTCAGCCTGCCAGTTTAACAAACTCTCAGTGCAGATTTGAACCCTGTGCCTCATGGTTGGCTAATGTGCGTCTAGCACCTATGCTACTGCAGGTCCCGTTTAAGTTTTCACCAGAGCTTAATAATGGTTTTCACCTATGTTTATTTCTGTTTTCACCCAGGTTAATTTCTGTTTTCACTCAAGTTCATTTCTGTTTTCACCCAGTTAATGACTGTTTTCACCCAGGTTAATTTCTGTTTTCACCCAGGTTAATTTCTGTTTTCACCCAGGTTAATTTCTGTTTTCACCCAGGTTAATTTTTGTTTTCACCCAGGTTAATTTCTGTTTTCACCTAGGTTTATTTCTGTTTTCACCCAGGTTAATTTCTGTTTTCACCCAGGTTAATTTCTGTTTTCACCCAGTTAATGACTGTTTTCACCCAGGTTAATTTCTGTTTTCACCCAGGTTAATTTCTGTTTTTACCCAGGTTAATTTCAGTTTTCACCCAGGTTAATTTCTGTTTTCACCCAGGTTAATTTCTGTTTTCACCCAGGTTAATTTCTGTTTTCACCCAGCTTAATTTTTGTTTTCACCCAGGTTAATTTCTGTTTTCACCTAGGTTTATTTCTGTTTTCACCCAGGTTAATTTCTGTTTTCACCCAAGTTAATTTTTGTTTTCACTCAGTTAATGACTGTTTTCACCCAGGTTAATTTCTGTTTTCACCCAGGTTAATTTCTGTTTTCACCCAGGTTAATTTCTGTTTTCACCCAGTTAATGACTGTTTTCACCCAGATAATGACTTTTTTCCACCTAGGTTTAATTCTGTTTTCACCTAGGTTTAATTATTTTCACTCAAGTTCATTTCTGTTTTCACCCAGTTAATTACTGTTTTCACCTACTTAATTACTGTTTTTACCCATTTAATTACTGTTTTCACCCACTTAATTACTGTTTTCACGCAGTTAATTACTGTTTTCACCCAGTTAATCACTGTTTTCACCCAGTTAATTACTATTTCCCTCCAGTTAATTAATGTTTTCACCCAGGTTTAATTACTGTTTTCACCCAGTTAATTACTGTTTTCACCCAGTGTTAATTATGTTTGATCCAGGTTTAATTCAGCAGCACGGCGACTCCTTGCTTGACAGCACAATAAAACTGACAGCCAAGAAAAGCTCCTCCACGGCACAAAGTCCGGAGCTTGCAGGACAGAAGTGTGGGCCCTCACAGTGCCCACTGTGTGGGAAGACTTTCAGCAATATTAACGCCTTGTCCAAACATCGACTGACTCATTCTGATGAACGCAAGTATGTCTGCAACATCTGCTCCAAGGGCTTCAAACGACAGGATCATCTGTGAGTAGCACATTCTAGGGACTTTATTATGCAGTCGCACATTGACTGAGTTGTTATATAGTCGCACATTGACTGAGTTGTTATATAGTCGCACATTGACTTAGTTGTTATATAGTCGCCCATTGACTGAGTTGTTATATAGTCGCACATTGACTGTTATATAGTCGCACATTGACTGATTTGTTATATAGTCGCACATTGACTGAGTTGTTATATAGTGGCACATTGACTGAGTTGTTATATAGTGGCACATTGACTGAGTTATTATATAGTGGCACATTGACTGAGTTGTTATATAGTGGCACATTGACTGAGTTGTTATATAGTGGCACATTGACTGAGTTGTTATATAGTGGCACATTGACTGAGTTGTTATATAGTGGCACATTGACTGAGTTGTTATATAGTGGCACATTGACTGAGTTGTTATATAGTCGCACATTGACTGAGTTGTTATATAGTGGCACATTGACTGAGTATCTTCTTATTTATTGAATTCTTGCTGTTATTTGGCTAGATGTTGTAAGGGTCCTGTATTGATTGAGTGAACAGTGCATAGTCACAGATGGATCATCATGGTCTGAGAATGGCGCTGCAGGGAGCGACCAAGGGATCTAACTGACACTCAAGGAAAAGACAAGATGATACACACTCAAACTGTTACAAAACTATCTCTGGACTTTGTGCTGAAGATGTCCTGAGTACTGCGACGTCAATTCTTAATGAACTATTTAACATTAAACATCCTGTTATTTATGTCTTCTTGTTTTGTCTGACTGCTTTGGCCGTAAATAATCATAGAGAGGAGTTAAATGTAATGTCCTGTCTTTTGCTGGTTGCTTAGCTTCTTGTGTTAATGTCATATTGCATTTCTGTAGTGTTTCTTCTACCCCATACACCCATCTCTTTCTTGGTCGACCTCTTGACTTGAAGCCTGCCGTTCTAATGTAGTACACTCTAGATGCTGGCTAAATTTGTTCAATTCTGACCAGATAACCAAACCATTTGATTCTTTGATGTTATGTGAAATCATTCACCTGGACTGTTGCTCCTATTTTTCTTAGTCCTTTGTTGGTCACTCTCGTCTTTTCTAATTTTTCCCTGCTGCATTTTCAATGCAACTCATCCTGTCATATGGTGTCTCCTGTTCTAGAAACCTGTTCTGTTTCTCCATGTTTATCTTAATTGCTGTCTAAATAGATGTATGATACACATTTATTGATGTGGCTATATTTGCTATTTTGAATGCATTTGTCAATGTGCCATTTCATTTACTCATGGGCCTGACAAACATTCAAGATCTAAAGCAGGTGGCAACGAATCGCCAGACATGGACAGCTATGACCTCTGCCTCCATTTTGCAGAAAAAGGGATACTCCCACTGCCCATTAACAAACATTTTGTAAAAGATGACTGATGAAGTATTTGCTGAAATTAGATGTGTTGGAGCAGTAGGTGCATATATTACAGCCTAGTTGTAAACCGCAAAATGGCAGCTACCCTTTTAAGGCATACATAGAAGAACTGATAGAAATATGTTTATTGATGTTGCAAATATAGTTCGCAGTTAAAAAAAAAAAATTATGGTGTGCTTGCATTTATAGTGAACAGATTTACAGATGCAGTGCACAATTCTACTGATGTGTTTAATTAATCAAGCGTGCATACGTTCCTTGTTGACTTGCATGGTTATTATTATTCTCAGCAATGGTCACCTGATGACCCACTTAGACAAGAAGCCGTACGAGTGCCAACTTCCAAACTGTGACAAGGGCTACTGTGACGCCAGATCTTTGCGACGACATCTGGAACAGCACCACCATCTTGACCCAGATACTGTGCAGAGCCACGTCCAGGCCAGTATGGCAGCGGCAGGGATCTCCCCTCCAGCCCCACGCAATGGAAGCAAAAAATCTGGGGAGGGCCGGAGCAAGCACCTCAGTTCACCTGTGTACAGTCCTGGGTCAGCCACGCCGACACCTAGCCCAGGTGCCTCTGGGGTAATCTATCAACTGTTATTAGTTATTTTATAAAAAAAAAAAAAAATTTTTTTTAATGAATAAAATTACAAGGTAAAGTGGGGAGATGTGAACCAGTGTCATTGCACACGGTTATAAACCATAAGTGCTCTGCCACCAGTACGGACAGCTGATAGGAAACTGTCCGCCTGTGTCGCTGGCCGTATCAAACTCTGTAGCTGCAGCAACGTTCCTCTGTTTACCCCAAAGTGTTTACTCTGGTACCCATTTTCTAGAGGCTGGGTGAACTCCGGAAACCGACTGGTTTCGAACATCGGCCATGGGCTGCAGGTAGCCGCAGCTGGATTTGAAAGCGAGATTCCTGTTAACTGCGCTATTAAGCAATATAAGCAATGATTGCCTAGAAAAAAGCTAATGAAAGTTAAACATTGTATGCAACTATGAGAAAGTAGTAGTTCTTTGATCACATCTTTATCTTCTATGTTAAAAAGGGTGGTTTGAACACTTTGCTGTAGTCTATAGCTAGGCTGCAACATCTACACCTTTTGGCCCATCATTCCACTGCAGCAGACTCCTGAATAGTCACCTAGTATGACATACTTGTTAGGTTGCAGTGATGTCTCCTTTTCCCCCCAAGATGAGGCCCTGGCACCCACACAGGGTCTTATGATATTTAAATAGATTTTAGGGAACATTATAATGACTGGAAAGAGCAGTGGTAGCAAAGGCAGCACCAGGGACCTGATGCTGGACATCTAAGACAATGGCACAGAGGATTGTCTTCAAGAGAACTGGGACACAATGGAAACACATGCCTGTGTTATCTGGCGAGCACATCGTGATATTTGATGATCAGAAACAGCATCCTGGGGTTGAGACATACCTAGAGGCGCCCTGTCTTCCTTTGGCAGATACTGAAGTGTGTTGTTGATGCCCTCTCCATTGCACTCTTTTTGGATATGTATTGTTAAATTGCAGTTTGTATTTTGTTTTGTTAGTCTGTTGTCTTATATAACAGTTAATAACCTGCCATCGACCCATAGGACACCCAAACCGACCTGACCTCCAAGCGCTGCACATCGCTAATCTAAGGCCTTGAAGTCTCCGGCTAATAGGGCTCCAGCTGTCCAAGTCGGGTGGATGGGGTGCATCAAGTTAAATATACCCTGAAACTGCTACAGGCCTAGCAAGTCGGCATTAGATTAAAGCTAACTTGATAAAACAGTGAGAAGAGAAATTAGACTGATCTTTGCAGAAAATGGTCACTGACTGTTAATGGACTAACAGTAGGAGACAGAAAGGCAATTAAAATCTGCACAATAAATTTTTCTGGCATTGCAAATAAACAAGCGGACCTAGTAGGAGAGATGAAGACAAGGGAAGAGTAACCAGACTACCACAAGATAGGGCTGACAGAGAGCTCTGTCACTTAGAAGCAATTACAGTAGTCCTAGAGGCGGACCACACAATTGTGAATAGATGGACTATTCAAGGCCATAAACACCAGCATTTACGTAGCATATACCCAGGCTGGCACCAGGTGGCTGTTCAAAACCTGATGCTGAAAGGTAGAACAGGACTAGAGAAGAAGAAGATGAATTCTTACTACTGTCTGATGTCTTACATAAAATTTGTTGTCTTATATAAATTCTGCTGTCATAAGTAAAGGTAACAATTTATGTGACAGCAACCTTTGATACTTTTTTCGAATTTTAATACCAAAAAATTCTTGTGACCCATTTTCTAGTATTTGACACTTTGATACCTTGTCTAGTATTTGACACTTTGGCTGTTCGTCTGTTATCTGACACTTTGGCTGCTTTCAGTGATTTTGTCCAGTATTTCAGATGTGTTTTGCTGTACTGTTTCTAGGCTGGGAATGTTTTCCACTTTGACGCACAACAAACCAAAAATAGCCAGCAACAACAACAGCAGAAACAGCCACACGAGATTCTGGTCCAACAGATCCACCAACAGCAGAAACTCCTGCTCCAACAGCAGAAACAGCAACAACAACAACAGCAGGAGGAGGTAAACCTGTTTCTGTTTGTCACCTCTGGCATTCTGTTCTGGTGCTGAGCATAAAGTATAACAGTTTTCTAAACACAGTATATGTTTTGGGGTCTTGCTTTCTTTTTTTTTTTTTAAATGCCTTTATCTTCCATTAGAGCAAAGATCCTCAATTTAATGCTAGGTGATCCTATTGCTTTGCTGTTGCATGTAGCTCACTCCATGCCTTCCTCCAAGTTTTTCACTTTACCTCCTTTGTTATCAGTTCTCATTTTGCCAAGTGGCACATGAGGCTTCAGAGACGACTTTCCGTGCTTTCCTGTCCTGTGCAATCTTCAGTGCAGTTTTCCATGTCAAAGATGCAACACTCAGGTCACTTTCCATCGTTTGTCTCCATGTTGTTTTTGGGCGCCCCTGTTTTCTCTTTCCCTCTGGTGTCCATGTGAGAGCTGTTTTGGCAGGTATATCAGGATTCATTCTCATAACGTGGCCAAGCCATTTCCATCTTCTCTTGCTTATCATACTGTCTAGAGTTTCTTGGTTTGTGACTTGAAGTAGTTTAGTGTTTTAGATTGTATCTGGCCAGAAAATTTTGATCATTCTACGTAGACATGTGTGGTGGAAGGTGGACAGCTTGTGTGCATCCTTTTTGGTCATTCTCCAGCATTCTGCTCCATAAAGAAGAACTGGCAAAATGATTCTCTTGTAGAGTCGGGAGTTTCGTTCCTCTGCAGTAATTGTTGGATTTCAAGATTTGCCTCATCCTTCCAAAGGCACTTATTTCCTCTTGAAGTTTCAGTAACGTTGTCATGATCTGTCTTTTTTCTTTGTACCTGTTGGTTCCAATGCAAGGACCTGTTTACAGTTGGACACTGCGATTACCTGATTACCATGTCGGAAGGGTGCGAAGGATGGAATGTTACAGTTGATCTACTTTTCAGTTCTGAAACCAGTCATATGTGGGTGTTGTTTTGCAGACAGATGGCCATCTTGTGGATCATGTCGACATTATTAACGCTGCTAAGAATGAGAATTGGGAGTAAAGACTGGCACAGCTGAACATAGGATGCACACTGGATGTGCGAGAAGTGTTGTTAGCCAGCATAGGGCCGGCAGTATTAACCGTGGGACGCAGATGTCTGTGTTGAAGGGGAAATCTGAGCACCTATGGGTGTGTCCTGAGTGCAATGAAGTTAATCTAGCTCACAGCTTAACACTTAAAAAAAAAGGAAAGAGTTCATATATTTATTCGTTCTTTTTTTCCCCAAACCCTCTTCCTATTCCTCTTCCTGCGCCTCTTTAAACTTTTTCTATAATGCCATTGCCCGTCAAGCAAGGTACTGCTGTCAGGCAAGGTACTGGTGTCAGGCAAGGTACTGCTGTCAGGCAAGGTACTGCTGTCAGGCAAGGTACTGGTGTCAGGCAAGGTACTGCTGTCAGGCAAGGTACTGCTGTCAGAGTGAGGTACTGGTGTCAGGCAAGGTACTTCTGTCAGGCAAGGTACTGGTGTCAGGCAAGATACTGCTGTCAGGGAAGGTACTGCTGTCAGGCAAGGTACTGGTGTCAGGCAATGTACTGGTGCCAGGCAAGGTATTGCTGTCAGGCAAGGTACTGGTGTCAGGCAAGGTACTGGTGTCAGGCAAGGTACTGGTGTCAGGCAAGGTATTGCTGTCAGGCAAGGTACTGCTGTCAGGCAAGGTACTTGTGTCAGGCAAGGTACTGCTGTCAGGCAAGGTACTGCTTTCAGGCAAGGTACTGCTGTCAGGCAAGGTACTGCTGTCAGGCAAGGTACTGCTGTCAGGCAAGGTACTGCTGTCAGGCAAGGTACTGCTGTCAGGCAAGGTACTGCTGTCCGGCAAGATACTGCTGTCAGGCAAGGTACTGCTGTCAGAGCAAATGCTTTCTGTGCACTATTGGTGAAGTTATGCTACATGTTTGATGTTTAAAAACGTTTAGTTGCGACAGTTGAGCAGTGAACATTCGACATTTTTGTGTGACTCTCAAACCAGGAAGTGAAATACTGACCTCTATACTTGTAAATACGACAGTTTTATGACATGAGAAGCCTGTTTCCTTTCTCCGTATCTTTACCAAGATTCGTAACACATCTTGAGATATATTTAGGTTTAATGTCACATTCACAGAGTTTTGGCAATTTACAAGTTCAGAAAAGTCATGTAACCTTTTGGGCCAGAGCAACGCTGTATGCCATGATTGAGAAATTTCAGTTTGTCTCAACCACCGTCTGTGTCGATCCTGTGTCCAACATGTATACATTTAGGCGCACATTTATCCAATTCATTGCTAGTGCCATTTCCAGACACTGAATTTTCTAATTGCGTCATGACTGACCATGGATACCAGTGTACCGAACACAAGTACAGGCTGCCAAATGCAGCTTTCTGCGGCTAAAGGCTGTGAAATTGTTTCAGTCGGATGTTTTTAATTCTGATTATGATAATGAAAACTTGAATTTTTCGGGAAGTAATTGGACAGTGATTTGACACCAGCAACAGCTGAGAGGTCAACAGTTAGAGAATCAAGCAGTTCTGATGATCTAAACCCAGGACCAAGCATTTCATTTTGTGAAGGATTTGAGAGTCACCCCACACTCGCATCAAAAAGACTTTTTAAAACAGTACCATACTGTGGCTAAACTGTATTGAAATCAATGTGAAGGAAAGATATAAAGCCGAACAAAAAGTATATGGGTGTCCTATTATGTACTAGGCAGACACTCTGATTTCCCTAGGCCACCTGTTCCTTCCTTCAAGAGTGACCTGGTGAAGATAGTTCACTGCTCAACACAAGGCTGTGTACCTTACTCTGTTTACTTTGTACTCACTTCCTTGGGTAACAGTTGCAGCCTCCTTGTTCTTGCAGAAAGCTAAAGAGCATAATCTTCAAGCCAGCGATGCTGTGTCGCAACATCTTCACCTTCAACTACAACTTAAGCAGCAGCAGAACCAACAGCAGCCTGATGTTTTGGCTGTGATCCAACAAGTCCAGCAGCAGTTAGATGTGCAGAAGAAGAAGGCAGCTGCTGCGGCATCAGCTACAGATATAGAATCAATGGTCGCGATGGCTCAGGAATCTACTTCCTGGCAAGATAAAGCTGGGGTATGTTCAGGTTTTCACATGGACATTTGTATGCTACAGATCACTGTCAAGAAGAGTCATCTCATTGTCATCATCTCGTCGTACTCATCATCATCATCATCCTCATCTCATCATCTTCTCATTGTCATCATCTCATCGTACTCATCTCATCATCATCATCATCTGATCGTGATCCTCTTGTACCGTGTGGTTAGAAATCTGATGAGGCCAAGGGGGTTACTGTGTGAGTCACCCTCTATATTTAGGAAGACCCCTGGGAAAGTATTTCATCTACTCTCTTTATTAAACATTCTGGTACAAGTGATTTTTTCCCCCCTCTTCAAATTGATGAGTGGCCTGTGTCAAATGATTGTTTAGTTAGCTGCTTATCATTTACAGGACATTGCAGAACTAACTCCAGCATTTGTGGGCTGTTTTTTCTAGGCACGTTTACATCCAGTAGTTTGCCATTGCGTTCTGGACGGTTGGCTTCTCGATACCGCTGTCGAGCTGGGATCGAACCCGGCACCCCGGCATTACAAAGTGCGTTCGCAATGCCTACGCCATAGACGCCAACTAATCATTGTTTTAAAAAAATATGATTGGGGGGGGGGGGGGGGGGTGTACCTGTGGGTTGCTGCCTTAGTTATAAGCGTTTCTAGGGCACCAGGGTAAAATCGTAAGGCTCAGGCCTCGGTCCTTCTTGTGCCGTTGGTAGTCAGGTCTGTCCACAGTCTTCTGTCTGGTAGGTCAAGTCTGACACAGATGATCTTCCATGTCATGATTTTAAACTGTCCAGCATTCTCTCTCTCTCTCTCTCTCTCTCTCTGTCTTCCTTTGTCTTCCCCTCCAACTTTTCAGGTCTGATGCAGATGATCTTCCATGCCACGATTTTAAACTGTCCAGCATTCTCTCTCTCTCGGTCCTCCTTTGTCTTCCCCTCCAACTTTTCAGGTCTGATGCAGATGATCTGCCATGCCGTGATGTTAACACGTCCAGCATCCTCTCTCTCTCTCTCTCTCGGTCCTCCTTTGTCTTCCCCTCCAACTTTTCTGGTCTGATGCAGATGATCTTCCATGCCACGATTTTAAACTGTCCAGCATTCTCTCTCTCTCTCTCTCTCTCGGTCCTCCTTTGTCTTCCCCTCCAACTTTTCAGGTCTGATGCAGATGATCTTCCATGCCATGATGTTAACACGTCCAGCATCCTCTCTCCCTCTCTCTCTCTCTCTCTCTCTCTGTCCTCCTTTGTCTGTCTTCCCCTCCAACTTTCCCACTGTCACAATGTACGCCAGTGTTCTCAATCATCTTTAAAACCACATCTCCTCAGCTTCCCGCAACCCTATGTCACCTGAAAAATGAAACCTACAGGCAGTTGAAGTTGGTTTTGTCCAGATTTAAATCCCAGTGATGATTCCTTGGGTGAGCCCGGTACCAGAGCACCATGGATTGGCTCTACATTTGTGGAAGCCTCCTTGGATGGCGGGGAATGGTCATGTTCTGCCCCTGCCTTCTCTTGAGGGCTGATTACGTGGCTTCTCTGGGCCCACCTGATTTGGGGCACCACCTGTGATGGGACACAAAGGTGATCACACAACAGTGAGACTGCAGTGTCTCATGAGACTGACTAATAAGGCTAACCCAGTTAACAAATGCCCGCATAAGTTGAATGTGTTTGATGAAGGGCGCGGATATCGCAGCCCAGCTGTAAACGGTCGCAACACAATTACATCTTTGAATGAACAGCGAAGTTTAGTCCAGGTTTGATTTATCAATTCCACTGTCGGCTTTTCACCAGGTTTACACATTTGTGGGAACCCCAACCTCCAGTGAGCTGTCCCCGGCTTCCCACAGTGACCAGTCTCCAGGAGGCATGCATGTGCCCTCAGAGATGGCAGCACGCAGCCCAGTCTCTCCGGCAACCTCTCAGCCGGTCAGCCCGCTGACTAACCCAACCACCCGTGCCATCTGGTACAGCAGTTCACCAGACACCTCAATCACATCAAAAATGTAAGTCATATCTTTATTTTCTCAAATAAAACTGACTGTCAGCCAAAGATAACAAAAAGTGATGAAGAAATTAAAAAGTCACACAAACTTTGAATATCTAGGTTCCATAATAAAATGCAGCAGAGATTGTTCAATGGTGTAGGCCCTCAATTAACTCACGCCAAGTCGTTCAATCATTTGCTGCTGCATGCAGCTCACTCCACTCATTCCCTGCCTTTTTAACTCTCTAGTTCCTTTCTCCATGTTTTTGTTTTTTTGGGGTCTGCCTTTATTTCTTTGTCTCTGTGGGTTCCAGTTCTTAGGTTTTCTTAACCTGTGTGCTGTCTAATGGCAGCATCGTTTCTTCACCTCTTAGTCCACTGGAACTTGATTAGTTCTCTCCCAAAGCTCTACATTAGTGATTCTTTCATATCGTTTCATTTCCCGCTATTCTGCACTGGCAGCAGTTAATGAATGTTTGTAGTTTATTGGTAATTGCTTTAGTTGTTTTCCATGTTTTCACTCCATACAGCAGCACTACTGATTTGACATGAGAGTTAACAATTTTAAGTTTAGTGTTAGTTTTGATTTATTTTGACCTCCAGAAATTTCCTAGAATACAAAACCAAGAATAAACAGCACAAATGTATGTGGTTTAGCCCCAGCAAGGGAAATGAAAGTAACAATTTTGAGATTGTGCATCTTCCCTGCAGCAACATACGGATGTGAGCTGTGGACTTTCTCTCAGTCCGTAAGGAACATAAAGGGGCTGCCTGTGAGGGGCTGCCTGTGAGGGGCTGCCTGTGAGGGGCTGCTTGTGAGGGGCTGCCTGTGAGGGGCTGCCTGTGAGGGGCTGCTTGTGAGGGGCTGCCTGTGAGGGGCTGCTTGTGAGGGGCTGCCTGTGAGGGGCTGCCTGTGAGGGGCTGCTTGTGAGGGGCTGCCTGTGAGGGGCTGCTTGTGAGGGGCTGCCTGTGAGGGGCTGCCTGTGAGGGGCTGCTTGTGAGGGGCTGCCTGTAAGGGGCTGCCTGTAAGGGGCTGCCTGTGAGCTGAAATGCTATAAAAAGATTCTCTGAATACCATGATAAAGAAGACAAATTATGACATCCAGGGACATTTTGTGAAAAAAGTTTGGCCCCTGTCAGAGCCCGAACCCCTGACTTTTTCGATCCACAGGTGAGCTTCTAGCGTCTAGACAATGGCGGCTGCCTGATCTCAGATAATGTCTGTAATAAATAAGTTCTTTCTTAACTTGCTTCTGCCCGAGACTGCACATGCTGCTGCTCTTCTTTTGAAAATAGTCCGGCTCCACCAGTGAGCAAACCCACAAACTCCCACTCTAGCCGCTACGCCACGGTGACTCCCGTTGTTGTTAAGGATGTGCAGAAAAACAGTGACATCATAATGCCAGTCTGAAGATGATTGCCCCGCTTTTTACAGTCACCAAATTGGATAAAAGAACATTGCTCCTCTCTGGTACATGTCAAAAGGGGGGGCAGTCATCTTTAGACTCGTTATGACATCACCATGTTTGTCTGCTCAGAATGCTGAAGAAGAAGAAGATAATTTAGAGATTTGTCTCTTGAGGCTGAATACACTCACTGCCTTCTGACAGGCCTGTTGTAAAATAACAACTAATTAGGGGTGTTTCCTACCAGGTCAGAATGCATTTGCCTGTGAGGCAAGCAACTGAGTCTACATACAGATGTGCCAGATCTGTAAAACGGTTGCGCACTCAAATCTTAAGCTCTGGAACAAGATCATAGTCCAGAAGTAGGCAAGCAACTGAGTCTACATACAGATGTGCCAGATCTGTAAACCGGTTGCGCACTCAAATCTTAAGCTCTGGAACAAGATCATAGTCCAGAAGTAGGCAAGCAACTGAGTCTACATACAGATGTGCCAGATCTGTAAACCGGTTGCGCACTCAAATCTTAAGCTCTGGAACAAGATCATAGTCCAGAAGTAGGCAAGCAACTGAGTCTACATACAGATGTGCCAGATCTGTAAACCGGTTGCGCACTCAAATCTTAAGCTCTGGAACAAGATCATAGTCCAGAAGTAGGCAAGCAACTGAGTCTACATACAGATGTGCCAGATCTGTAAACCGGTTGCGCACTCAAATCTTAAGCTCTGGAACAAGATCATAGTCCAGAAGTAGGCAAGCAACTGAGTCTACATACAGATGTGCCAGATCTGTAAACCGGTTGCACACTCAAATCTTAAGCTCTGGAACAAGATCATAGTCCAGAAGTAGGCAAGCAACTAGAACATTACCCCTGAGTTTACAGCGGGTGGATGCTGAGGAGGGCAAATACTCATTGGCACCATGAGTTATTGACATATTGCATATTACAAATTTCAGCAGATCAGAAATTGACTTGTTATTCCATACTACAGATTGTAGCAGTGAGATATTGACATTTAAAAAAAAATTATTAACAAAATGAAGCAGTGAAATATTGAAATGTTATTCCATACAACACATTGTAGTAGTAAGAAATTGAAATATTATTCCATACTACAAATTGTAGTAGTGAGATATTGAAATGTTATTCCATACTAGAGATGAGATCCCAAAGAACCAGGCTTATTGTTCGACTTGTGACCGCTATTTCAAGAACGCATCTGCTCTTAATGGACACATGAGGTGCCACGGGGGTTTTCTTAAAAAAGGGAAAGTAAGTAGATGCATGTGATTTGATAGCTTTTGGTTTGTGTAACACCTTTCCATCTTTCCAGACGATAATGTTAGATGTGCTAAAGGGTAGTGTTGGAATCACAGCCCATGGCGACGGTGAGCTTATCTGTCAAGATCCGCTTGTTTTCAGAAAAATCGCATCTAAAAGCCAGGTCGTGCTGCGTAAAACATAAGTTGCCCATGCACCATGACCCCTGGCTCTGCCTGTCTTGTTTACTGAAAAGGAAAGGTAACACATGTATGTTTGGAACAAAGCAGGCTGCAGAAGCTGCTAGTTCAGAAAAGCAATGCTTTGTTTGCCTCTCAGAGCCTGCCTCCTAGACTAGTTGCCAGCCAAGGCTAAAAACCTGGTCTGTCTTGCCTTTACATTAAGTTTTCAGGTTGCATGACCTCTTCCTAGGAGAAGGTTAGTATCCTCTGCAGTGAGCTCCCTTGATAGCTAAACTTATGCTTCAAATGACTATCTTTAATATGTTTCACATAAAGCAACAGCAGTACATCACAATAGATTTTAGCTTTTATAGAATTTCCAGTGGTTGTGAAAGTGTTCATCAAGTGTTTGTCATATTTTTCTTAAGTTTGGTTGTTTTGTAAATCATGTGTAAAAATTAATAGTTCAATGTTTCTGATAATTAAAGTATGTCTGTTTTGTTAGTTATTCATGCTATCTACTTTAGTGTTTCTGCTTTCTTAAAGTATTTTGAATATTTTATCTCATGTATGTAATTGTTGATTATTGTTTTGTATTCCTAATGCTTCAGTGCATCTTCTTATAGTCAATTCCATGCTGTGTTGGTGGTTGTGTCTCATCCACATCCTTCTGTCTAATGTTCTTTCAGTAAAATCTGACACATCTTCCACACCATGAGGCCAGACTTTTCAGCATCTTCTTTCTTGATCTCTCTCTGCCTTTTTATTGCCTGAAGAAACTAAACTTGAGATTTTAAAAAGGGCACACTTGATGTTAACTACAGCACAGTGTTTTGTTTGTTTGTTCAGGAGAAGGATGGGAAGAAATCTCCCGTTAGGAAGTCATCGTCTGACATGGGCCCACCATTGAGAAGGCCCCCGCACACTTCGACGCCATCGCCCCAGCCGACCATCTCTCGTACATCACCTACCATGTCCTCCCCCATCACCTTTGTCCCCACTCAACTTGTCCCCATGACCACTGGTCAGTCTGACCAGAGCAATGCCATAGAAGTGATCAGTGTGGGCCCCTCTTCTGACCACCACCTGCAGAATGTGAGTAGTTTTATACATTCCTTGTTATACTGTCAAACACTGATCACACAGTGCTGCTTCTCTTGCGTGCATGTCAACTCATTATGTGTTTATATGCACTGCGATGTCACAAGCTTAACACTGAATATTGCAAATTGGAGTTTTAATTTTCTTGGAAACTCCAAGTGTTCAGTTTTGCTAATGTAGCGGAGTAAGGTAAACCCTAGCAACAGGCGATGTCAGGTGCCTCCTTTGAGTAGCGGGGTAAGGTAAACCCTAGCAACAGGCGATGTCGGGTGCCTCCTTGGAGTAGCGGGGTAGGGTAAACCCTAGCAACAGGCGATGTCGGGTGCCTCCTTGGAGTAGCGGGGTAGGGTAAACCCTAGCAACAGGCGATGTCGGGTGCCTCCTTGGAGTAGCGGGGTAGGGTAAACCCTAGCAACAGGCGATGTCGGGTGCCTCCTTGGAGTAGCGGGGTAAGGTAAACCCTAACAACAGGCGATGTCAGGTGCCTCCTTGGAGTAGCGGGGTAAGGTAAACCCTACCAACTGTAGATGTAATGTGCCTCCTTCCATCTACTAGTCTGTGGGTTACCTTGTCGGCAGGGGTAGAGTACCTGCTTAGCCCCCCCCCCCCCCCCCCCCCCAGCAGGGTTACATGAAATCATGGCAGGCAGGTGATGGATAAATGTAGTGAGCACATGAGTTTTCTGAACTGGTCATCACTTTAACTCTGCTAGACAGAGGATGCCTCTATCCGCACAATGGCTAGGACAAACCGCCCCGTATGGACACTGCTAAGAACTATCAGGTTTGAGAAAATATACAGCAAATATTTACTTGAAAACAACAGGAGGTGAAATATTAATGGGCAAAGAGAAGGTAATTGAAAGATGGACAGAGTATATAAAAGAGCTGTATGATGATAACAGTAGACCAGACATAGAGAGTATTGGGAAGGACTGCCAATCATGAAAGCGGATGTAAAAGATGCTATAAACCACATGAATTAATCAAGTAACATAAAGTGTATTGATGGGCACTCATAGGAATAAGTAGATAGAAGAACACACTAGAGAACATAAAAATCGAAAGCTATAGTTACCGTGCCGGGAATTGAACCTGTCACCTCCAGACGGAGTCTGAGCCTCTTAAATCTCCAGGGCCAGATAACATCATGACCGAACAATTGAAAACTGCTAGTGAATTGTGTTTGGAAGTTTTCACAATATTGTTCAGTGATGTTTAGTTTATAGAAGTGGACACATACCTGATGACCTTTTGAAATATCTTCTCATACCTTTACCAAAAACACTTGGTGCAATAGAATGTGGGAAACATTGAACAATTAGTTTAAAGAGTAAAATATAACTAAAATATTAATGAGAATTATTATGAGAGGAATAATGTGTAAAATTAAACCTGAAACTGGAGAAAAGCAGTGTAGTTTTGTTGGAAGTTAAGGCACAGACAATGCCATGTTTATCTTGAGAACGCTTTCAGAAAGAATTATTGACATGAATAGAGGGCTGTATTTGTGCTTTATTTATTGCCCTAAAGCATTTGGTAAAGTAAAACATGAAGACATTGTTAGAATTTTAGAAACCTTAAACATTGAAGGTAAAGATCTGAGAATTAAAAAAACATACAGGCAACAAGAAGCAGGATTGATAACCAGGTTGGAACTTTTCAAAACATTAGACAGGTTGTTAGACAGGGATGTGTACTATCACCCGATTATATAGTTTGTACAGTGAAATAATAATTAGATCCGTACATGGTATGCCAGGAATATCGGTTGATGAGCATACTGTTAACAACTTGTGATATGCTGTTGATATAGTTTTGATTGCTGAAAATGAAACACAACTGCAAGAAATCATGGATGTAATTGTAACAAAAAGTGAAAACAAGTTTAGTTTGAACAGTAGAAAAATAAGAAATGGTAGTTTGAAAACTGACCTCCCAAAATGGGACAAACTTCTAACAAGTTGATATATTGAAGTACTTGGGTATCCTGATATCATGAGATAGAAGATGTATTAGAAAAGTTAAATGTTGAATTGTTCAAGCAAAGCCAGCATTTTACAAACTGAAGAACATTTGATGCAATCTTTCTTTGTCAATTGAGGCAAGGAAGAGAATTCTTAAACGCTATATAAATCCTATCTTGATAAACGGAAGTGAATCAGGGACAGTTGATAGATTGGTGAAGAATGATTTTGAAGCTGTGGAGATGTGGTTTAATAGACGAATGGTAAGACAACTCTGGACAGATACAAAGTGTAATGAAGATGTCTTGAAAGAAAATGACACACAAAGAGAACTGACAGCCCACATCAGAAAGAGACAATCTACATTCGTTGGTCATGTGATAAGAAGAAGACTGGAATACATCGTGACACTTGAGGGGAAGAAAGGTGGGGGGAGACCGATAGACAAGGTGCTGGACAGTTTGACATCATGGCATAAAGGATCATGTGTATCAGAGAAGATGAACAAATCCATCATTCAAGGCACACGAGAAGCGCAAGACAAATGCAGATAACCATGACACCAAACTACAACCTGGTATCAGTGAGACGACAAAAGAAGAAAAGAAAATCCTCTCCGTTTGCACCCCTTTGCCACCAAGGCTAGAAAAGATGTAAAAGCACCATTAAATGAAGTACATCATTTGCCTGGTACACCCTTGAACAAAGCAAAAATACCTAGAAAAAACCTTGTAATGTTATTGAAATTGGCTAGCGAAATTGGCTAGGAAACCTATTAAAACTCTTCTTGATCTCATAAAAAATAATATTGACATGTTTCAAGACGTGGCACGGCTGTTGTAATTTTGACCACACTTTTAAAGTTTTCATTTGAGCCTTTGGTACCTAAGGAGCCGCTGGTGGAATTGGTTAGAACTCTGGGTACCCTTTCAGTAGATCCTGGTTTGGACCCTTGGTAAAGTAGTTAAAGTTGTTTCTGTGTGTGTATGGTGGGGATAAACATTCTAACCTGTAACATTTCATGGCGACTGTACTAAGCACGCTGCTCTGAATCCTCGTGTGACCCTCATGCACCCATACATTTGGTTTTGTACTGTAAGATACCCATATTATTTTGGTT
The DNA here is from genome assembly GCA_905116865.2 of Candidula unifasciata. Classification (NCBI taxonomy): domain Eukaryota; kingdom Metazoa; phylum Mollusca; class Gastropoda; order Stylommatophora; family Geomitridae; genus Candidula; species Candidula unifasciata. The sequence continues at coordinate 349,855 of CAJHNH020001202.1, forward strand.
ATGGTCTGTAGAACGGCATATTGATTTGTTTCTGTTTTTTGGGACAGGTATATTAAACCTCCCCATAAGAAATGTAACCTGGTTGCCTGTACATGTAAAATGTCAAGTCCAGCTCTGTATAGTGAAATAATAATTTAAGCTAGACTTGTATGTCAGACAGTAATGTTGAGTTGACGTCACAAAGAGATGTACTCACATGGACTGACATTCTTGTTTGACTTGTCACCAGTTCCTGATGAAGACAGATGCCTCGCTAGTGAATTCAGTCCTGCCCCAGCAGAAACACAAACACCTCCAGGAGCAGCTGTCCTCCCACATCCTCAAGAGGAGGATGTCCGGAGAGCTGCAGCAACGCCAGCAGAAAAACCTGCAGACATCGCAGCAGCAGCAGCAACAACAGCAGCAGCAGCAGATGCAGTCCAACCAAGAGCAGATGAGGCTCCTAGAGGAGCACATCAAACAACACCAACAGCAGCAGCAGCAACAACAACAGCAGCAGCAACAACAGCAGCAGCAGCAGATGCAGGAACATAGTCAGCAAAACTTGCAGGTAATATTTCCATTAGATTATAGAATACCTTTTTGTGTGTACAGAGTCTCCTCCACATACAAACTAGTTCTGTCCCGACTTACTGGTTGAGCTCTGTCCCGACTAACCGGTTCAGTTATGTCCCACTAAGCGGTTGAATTATGTCCTGACTAACTGGTTGAGCTCTGTCCCGACTAATGGTTGAGCTCTGTCCCGACTAATGGTTGAGCTCTGTTCTGACTAACTGGATGATTTCTGTCCCGACTAACTGGTTGAGTTCTGTCCTGACTAACTGGTTGTAAGTTGACCTAGACGTCAAATTTGTATTTTCAACACTATTTTAATTTAGACGTGTTATACAAAGTGTAACTGTTAGCGAGGTAGGGGTATCCCCTATCAAAGGAGATGTATGATGCCTCCTTTCCTCGGTAAGTCTACGGGACACCCTTGGGCAAGGTGGCGTACCTGTTTAGCCCCCCAGTCAGGGTTACATAAAGCCATGGAAGCAGATGATGGATAGAGTGAGAGCAGCCGACAGACTGTTGTTGCTTATGGTCATGCACTCTGCATGGATAGACTATGATCTCATCAACAGAGACAATAGCTAGGGCCACCGACTAATACAGTCACTGCCCAGAAAGAAAGCACTGGCAAACTACCTTCTGCAAAACTTGTCAAGAAACCATAGCAGCCATGAAAGACTAAAACAACTGAATAAATTTTGGAGTGCGACAGACAGAACTACAAAAATTAGTTTTCTTAGAGCATGCATCTTTCCCATTGCAGCATACGCCTGTGAGACCTGGACAATTACTAAACAAGCTGAACAGCACATAAATACCTTTATTACAAATGTTGTAGATGGGTTCTAAGAATATCTTGGGTAAAGAAAAGTAAAAATGCATCCATACTTCAAGAAGTGAATATTGAAGAAGGTTGGCTATTAAAGACAATAAAACACAGAAAATTAAAATATTTTGGTCACTTGAAAGGTCACCAAAGTTTAGAGAGAACAATAATGGAGGGGTATATGCCTGATAAGAGAGGAAGGGGAAGGCCATGGAGAAGATAGGTGCAGGGTGTGGCAGATGATCTCCAGATGGATGTATCAGACGCGGATATCTCACTTGTGATCGAGAAGTTTTCCAGGAAGGTTGTTATGGGAGCAGGGTAAATAAAAAGGCATGCGACTGCTATAAAAAGTGTACATAAAACACAAAAATACAACCTATATACTTATAATTTTTTTCCCTAATGTGGAAAAAGTATATAATATGAGCTTTGTGACATCTGACAGCTTTTTGACCCTACCAGTGTCATCTTTCTTTATTTATACTTTTATATATTTTTAATTTTCATGTGATCACAAGTCACATGGGTAGTAAGTCGAGGAGAAGGTACACACCACCTTTACGGAGAAATGGCAGCAGGAAAGAGAGCAACCAGAAGACATTAGATGCAATATAAAGATGGCTGTAAACAGGATGTGAAAGCCCTTGACGTACACGTAGTCGTGAAAGAATTGTAGTATAGCTTACGGAGAATTTGGCCCAGCGGGAAGTGTCAGTTTTGCTGCTTCTCAGGGCAAAAGGAGTAAGACATTTGCTGCGGGAGACGAAGCATCTTTTTGTATGCCCCATGTGCAGTGATCATCGTCGTCGTCATAATCGAAGTCGTTATCATCATAAGCCAGCTGTAGGATACATCAAATGACAGTACTTAAAACATGTAAGATACATGAAACATCAGGTTTAATGTGGTATAGATACATCAAACGTAAAATATACCAATCAGGAAGGATATATCCAATTTTGCAAAGGGTGGGATTTTCCATGAGAAAACTCATGGTTGCATTTTCCCATTTAATTCAGAGGACCATCTTCTGTGAATGCATCAGCATTAAATTCACAGGCACTACATCTCAGAAGATCAGCTACCCGAGCAAGAGGACAACCACGAAAACTTATGGATCGACAACATTAAAGGCACTTTACGCCTTCGCTGTATGACAATAGCCAGTGCCAGCCAGCGTGCACTGGACTGCATATTGTTCCTTTACATGACAAAAGGGGTTTTTGATTCAGAAGGCTGCTTAAAAAAAAAAACCGCACACAGAACACATGCACACAGAACACACAATCACGTGCACATAGATAGATCACACACTCATGTGCACAGTTGGTTTTTTCATTCTTGAATTGAGACAAAATAAAATAAGAAGTCGACCATGTTCAGTCCTGCTAAGGACAGCTTCGGTTGTAATTAAGACACACATACATACGTATGCATGCGCGCGCGCGCTCACACACACACCACACACACACACACAGAGAGAGAGAGAGACACAGAGAGAGAGAGAGAGACAGACACAGAGAGAGAGAGAGAGACACACACAGACACAGAGAGAGAGACACACACACAGACACAGAGAGAGAGACACACACACAGACAGAGAGAGAGAGACACACACAGACATAGAGAGAGAGAGACAGACACAGACACAGAGAGAGAGAGAGAGACACACACAGACATAGAGAGAGAGACACACACACACAGACACAGAGAGAGAGAGAGACACACACAGACATAGAGAGAGACAGACACAGAGAGAGAGAGAGAGAGAGACAGACAGAGAGAGACAGAGAGAGACACACACAGAGAGAGAGAGATATAAATATATATTGTCAGGAATAATTTTAAGAATATATATATTGTCAGGAATAATTTTAAGAACATTCTGCAATTCTTTATTCTTCAATAATTTTTTATTGCCTAACTTGTATCCTGTCTATTCTGATTTCATTAATTAGTTTGTTGTCTCTCAGCAGTTGCTGTCTGGTCACTTGCTGGACGAGGGTTCCAGTGTGCCAGTGACCCTGGACTCTGGAAGAGCAGCTTCGCCTCACCAGGGGGAGCACATACAGCGACTGGTTCAGAGTTTTCAGCAGGTTTGTTTGTTTATATGTTGTCCTAGCTTTCCAGTGACTGGTTAGTTTTTTTACTTGCTAAGCTTAATGATCAAAGGTTATCTCATCTGTTTCTGACTCAAGCATATGATATATACATATATATACATGATAAGGCAGACATGGTTAGTGCCTTGTGGGAGAGCGTGTACAATTCGGAGGAGCAGATGGATCACCACAGTCTGGTGAGATTGATGCAAGGGGGGAGTACCAAGAGGTTCTGGCAGATGCTCGAGGCTCAGAGGAAATGCAAGACGGACGTTTAATCAGAAAGCTACTGGCACCATTAGTATCGGAACTCTTTGTTGGCTGCTGAAGATGGGGACGGAGCGCTTAAGGGAATGCCCCAAGTGCTGTGATGTCAGTTCTTGAATCAAATCAATGGCTCAAGCAGACATAATTTGTTTATGATATCCACTGTATGTTTCCAGATAACACCTCCCACATCCCAAGACAAAACAGAATGATTCCTCCTCCCTGTTTTCTTTCTCCTTCTTCTCCAGACCTGTATTGCCTTTCAGCGTCAGGTTTTAGAAAGGCATCAGGTGTGAGCCTTGGTCCGTGCTGTGTAGATGCTGTCTCCTAATCTGCGGTAACGGATCGCACATGTATTCAAGAATGCAGAGGTGGGAGGTGGGTACAAGATACCAAAGATGCATTGGCTATGAAAGTACACATGACTGGAGATCTGGCTAGAGCTGGGCTGGGATGAGAATGATGCTGTCTAAAGAACTTCCTGATTGATGAAAATATACATACATGTCAGTGGCAGGTTGTTAACAGGTTAAACCTGGAAATTTGAAATATATAAATGGTTCTCTTACTGTTTTTATTAATCATATTATATGCTGTGTTCTGAAGTCCCATTTGGGGGAAGGGGGAATAGAATCATGGTGCACCCCCCCCCCCCCCCCCCCCCCCCATCAAGGCAGTCATAAAAGGCAACTAATTAGGGATTTGCTGAAATTAGATGAGTTGGGTAAAAAAAAAACACAGATATCACAGCTAGGTGTTAATTACAACATAACATGTTGAACCTGTGTAAATTAATGCACAACGTGCCAAAGCACTTAACTTACAACACAACATGCCAAACCAATGTAAATTACAACACAACATGCAAACCACTTAACTTGCAACACAACATGTCAAGCCAGTGTGAATTACAACACAACATGCCAAAACAGCGAAAATGGAAACACAACATGCCAAAACAGTGTACATGATAACACAACATGCCAAACCAGTCTAAATGATAACACAACATGCGAAACCAGTGTAAATGACAAAAACATGCCAAACCAGTGTAAATGACAAAAACATGCCAAACCAGTGTAAATGACAAAAACATGCCAAACCAGTGTAAATGACAAAAACATGCCAAACCAGTGTAATGACAATACAACATGCCAAACCAGTGTAATGACAATACAACATGCCAAACCAGTGTAATGACAATACAACATGCCAAACCAGTGTAATGACAATACAACATGCCAAACCAGTGTAAATGACAATACAACATGCCAAACCAGTGTAAATGACAATACAACATGCCAAACCAGTGTAAATGACAATACAACATGCCAAACCAGTGTAAATGACAATACAACATGCCAAACCAGTGTAAATGACAATACAACATGCCAAACCAGTGTAAATGACAATACAACATGCCAAACCAGTGTAAATGACAATACAACATGCCAAACCAGTGTAAATGACAACACAGTATGCCAAACCAGTGTAAATGACAACAGAACACACCAACCACCCTCTCAAGGCCAAATGCAGAAGAAGCTTATTGAAGGTAATTGACATGTCTGTTTGAAATTTTCCGCTTAGTTACATGTTAGCTGCATTTCTTGGATAATTTCAGGTTGAGGAGTTTCAAAGACAGCAGCAGCACCAAGCAGAGTTGCCCCAGCTGAGCTCCGAACAGATGGAACTCATCCGTCACCAGCATAAGCTCCTGGGTTTGCCTCCTCTCAATCCACAGCAGCTTCAGTACCAGCTCCACGAGGAGCATAACCGGCTGTTGCAGGCCCAGCTGCGAGAGCAGCAGCTGCAGGATCAGCATCATTTACAAGGTCTGGAGCACCGAACCTTAGTTATGGCTTCTGCTCCGCTCACCCAGCAGCAACTTGGGAACAATCAGATCACGTCTTTGAATGTCACTGCCCAGCCCATCAGCTTGTCTGGCCAGCAGACCCTTGTCCAGCTCACCGGCCAGTCCACTGAAGATGTGGACTCTAGATCTACCATCCATTCACAGGTGGCACTTAATACCTCAGTTCAGCAGATTCTGGCAGCTTTAGACCCAGCAATGATCAGCGTCGCGGGAATAAATCTCGCCGACCACCAGCATCTCCTTGCCCAGCTTCAGAAACGACATCAGGGACAGTTGCATCCGTCGGACATCATGGGCATACAAATGCAGCAGTCAATGACGGGACTAAGCATTGGGGGTCAGACTGCCACCCTTATCACTGGCCAGGTTCCAGGAATTCATATTAGTCACCTGCCGCACATTCTTCTGCAGCCTCCCGACCCTGATGAGATCAATGGGGTGCCGACTATATCCATACCAGAGTCAGTCATTCTTGGAGGGGCTCCACACCCAGTTCTACAGTCTAGTTTGTTGGAGTCTGAACAGGAGCAGATTGAGCGCATCCAGAATGGCCTGATGGCAAGCGTGGAGAAGCAGCAGCAGCAGCATACCATTACTGCAGCTCTGAGTCATCCCAGCATGGCTCACTCTCTGGCAGCAGGACCTATGGGAGCACTCCATCTTGACCAGGCAATCCCAAACTTCCTCAATGTTCAGTCGGCAGGGGGACAGTTACAGCCCTCGCTGGAGTCACAGGTAGGAATATTTGTAAAGTGCTGAGATTATAGATCACACTAACTCTCTGCTTTAGTTGTTGTGTTCTTCCCCTACAATGTTGTACAATCATACCACAAGAATTCCACTTGTTTCAATCTACACTGTCTTCCAGTGTGGGGATTGTGGCCTCATTTTCGTTGAGAGGGGTGACAGGGTGAAGTGTATTGTATTCCAGTGTGGATTCCGAGGATCTTGTAAAAGGCGGGAGCATGTCATAAATTGTGACTAAATAAGGGTTTGCTGAAATTGGATATTGAATGTTGATTGAATGTTGAATTAAGAATCTACATCACAGCACTCGGGACATTTCCATAAGTGCTCCATCCCCATCTTCAGCGGCAAGTGAAGAGGTCCAATTCCTATGGCACCAGTTACCATCTGATTGTATATCCGTCTCATCCTTCCCCTGAGTGTTGAGCGTCGGCCTGATCCCCTGGTAACTCCTCGACAGGCACCATTCTCCTTAGACCATAATGATCTATTTACACCTCCACACTGTTCACTCAAACCCAAAGGGTCCTCACAATATCTAACTTGTCATACATCAGTTTACCTCCAAGTGGGGCAGAGCCAGCCAGTCTATCTGCCTGCTTATTTCCCAACACACCAACATGACCTGGAGAAAATATCCAAAGGATGCTAACTACCCGGGACCTCTGAAGTGATGCATGCCACTCTGCACGAAGCATGCCTGTCTTCACCTTTCTCAGCATGCCTGTCTTCACCTTTCTCAACATGCTCTGTGAGTCAGTTACAATTACGGCATGTGTGTACAGCTGATTCTCAAGCCACCTCCATTCTCAAACTTAACGTTGTGATATCCTATGCAAGGCTTTGCTGCACTAAGCGACATCCATTTGCCTTTGCTATGAACCCCCATGTACTTTGCCAGTCCATCAACACAGAGCCATTTGTATAGATAATCACATCACTAGGGTGGGAATTGTCATGAATGATTTGTTGAGCTTCTGATTGTGCAGCACCAGCTGGCCAGTCTCTGCACTCATGACCTAAAGTGATAAGAACCCTACACAAGTCTGAAACTTGTCTGGAAACCTTAACCCACTCCTCTCCATGCTTAAATTTATCAAGCTTGCACACATGTCCAGTTGTGTGTTTAGCTTGTGCCATCTAAAATTTTCCTCTTTCTAATCTATGACCTTTAGCTGCACCCAGGGCTTCATGCAGTAGGTACTTCTTGTCTGCAGCTTCTCGGACTTTGCCTGCAGAACTTTGAACTTATCTGCAACAATAGGCACAGCAAGTATATATCACACACACACTACCTGGGTATCTCTTGTGTATCCCAGAATTACCCGCATGGCTTCATTCTGTATGCGTCAAGTTTCATCACTGACTCTTTGATATGGTAAGCATGCCAAATCCGTAGTCTATCACTGACAGGATCACATGCTGGAACATTGTGAACAGCATTCTTTGTTCCATGTCCATTGCTGCCATAATCTTGAGAGCATGAGGTCCGTTTTGGCATTTCACTGCAACTGCATCCACATGATCCCTAAAGGATAGACTTTTATCAAAAGTGATACCCAGGTACCTCAGTTTGCTTTGTCTTTTGATGTTACTGTAATTAATTGTGAGGCTTGGGACATTAGCTCTTACAATCCTATTGTCCAGAGAGCACCACAAAACAGCCGCAAGAAGATCTTTCCATAGCCAGTAACTACCCAAACCTTTTGGCAGCAGCTCTTTCTTTCCAAAAACATTTGTAGTTTAACAGCAATAATCTTCTCTAGCATCTTGCCAAAAGTATTTTGTAGGGTGATAATCTTGAAACCGCTGAGTCTGGAATGATCTTTGCCTGGTTTTGGAAGGGGAATCGGGTAGCTGTGTACCCATTCCTAGGGTACTGACTCTCTGGTTGAAGTGAAATAAATGCCATCTATCTCAAGTCTTCATCACTCATGCTCTTCTCCGTCTGACCCCGGCTTTTTGCAATACATATTTTATATCCTCCACCCTAATGATACTAAAAAATAATTATCATTCATAGTATTAGATAGATTATCTCTCACAGAATTTCTAAGCTTTCTGTCATTATGATCAGTTAGGGCTATAAATCTCTTTCAAATATGCTTCCCCTTTCTCTATGTCTCTTGTCTTTGGCATATCATTATCAGTGTATATAAGCCCTGTTGTGATAGGCCGCTTCTTCCATTGCATCTGTTTGTGCAGTTTCCGAAACCTGTCCAGTGATTTATTCCTTCCAGTTTAACTCATAAAATGTTCCTATTTAGCCTCTTTTTGCATCTGCTTCACAAATCTTGAACTCTTGTATCCTGTGGGGCGCCTTTCACACTTTCTGTAATTGTTTAACTCCTGCTGGCTTTGTTCTCCATGCCTGTTCTTCTTGAGTGCCCCATGGAGGCTGCACAAAAGCAGAGTTGGTAGTTCTGCTGCACACCTTCTGTCGAAGGCGTCCAAGAAAGGTACCTGTCCTCTCATACTTTTAAAAGTATTGCGCATTCTCACAGCCCTGACCTTGCTAGCGTTAGAAAGTATTATAATTTTTTTAAACTGGATTTATTGTGCTGAAAGGTGCAAATATCACAGCCTAACTGTAAAGCACATTACAACCACATTATTTTATTCAGCACCTCTTCTTTCATTCCCAGTCTTCAGAAGGTATGTACTTGAAAGCATTTCTTGTCATCAAATACAACTGATATACAACACTCAGCTGTCCACTGTTTTAATTAAAGATACAATTTATAGACAACACTCAACTATCCACTGTTTTAATTAAATATACAATTGATAGGCAACACTCAACTATCCACTGTTTTAATTAAATATACAATTGATAGACAACACTCTGACACACAGTTTTAATGAACTTATTATGTGCAGCACTGAAATTCCCACTGGTTTAGTGAAATACATCTTATATACAACATGTCCGCATCTGTGGCTTAGGTTTCACCAGCGCGATTAATAATGCCGAAGTGCCGGGTTTGATACCAGCTGCTTGAGAGAGTTTGTCTTGGTCTCGACACTGGTAGGGGATTCCTAGGTAGTTTCCTGCAAGGTTCTGTAGTACTGTGGAGCTAGGATTAGTGTTAGTCGTCCATCATTAACACTAACCCAACAACACTAAAACTGCTATGTTCTGGGTAAAAAGACACCCGTCTTACATTATAATGGTGTGTGTTTATGTTTTGTTTGATTTATGTATGTGCTGAAGAAGGTTCTATAGGCGCGACGTTCACGTTTTATTTGTGTGTATTCATGTGTAGTTTTGTTTGATTTATGTATGTGCTGAAGAAGGCTCTATAGCCGCAACGTTCACGTTTTATTTGTGTGTATTCATGTGTAGTTTTGTTTGATTTATGTATGTGCTGAAGAAGGCTCTATAGCCGCAACGTTCACGTTTTATTTGTGTGTATTCATGTGTAGTTTTGTTTGATTTATGTATGTGCTGAAGAAGGTTCTATAGCCGCAACGTTAACGTTATGCGTGTGTTTGATAAGATTGTGAAGCTCGCTGATCTACTTTTCGTTCGGTTTTATACCTGTCTATGATAGGCGAAAAGAATCAATACATGTTCTTTGGCAATGGGGGACACACGTCGAAATGTGTTTTTAATTTTAAATACAGTGGTATTTTTCTTATAAGTGGAAACTTATGGGACACCTTGTACATCGCTGGGGGAAATCCCCACCGCCATCGCGGATCTGTTGACTGGTCGGGTTCTGTAGTCTGAGGCCATGCTGAGGGGTTTTAAGTGCGTGTTATCGTTGTGACGTCCCGGATGCGCCAGCTCGCAGTCTCGTGTCACCATGCAGGACCTCAGGCTTGCAGGATCGCGCTGGTCACCTCAAGTTTGTCTGTCTGGGCGTTGGCAGACAGCAGACCGGACTTTTTTTGGCTGGCAGTGTTGTTGTTGTTCGATTGGCGCACACAAGTTGTTGTTGTTCCGTTTGTTATCATACATATGTTGTACGATCTGTGATCCTACCGGAGCGTGCTTTGCTCGATCTGTCTATGACTGTAAAGGAGTGTGCGTTGTTCGATGTGGGATAAATGCAGCTGAACTAGGAGAGATCGGATGCACTCCGCAGTATCCAGTTCGTTTCCCAGTGCTGTATGTGTCAGGGTTTGTTTTCTTTTAGTGAGCCAAATCTGGGTCAGATCGACTGGTCCTATTGGTGAAAATTGATATAGCTGTATCCATCTCCGAGGCAGGTTTTCTTGGGGGGAAGAGGTCAAGTGAGGGGCGCTGCGAATGTTGTGGGTTTGGTTAAGTGACTTCATCGTTCCGGTGGCCTGGCAGGTGTGTCCGACATCCCCGAGGCGTGGTCGCTTGAGCCACGGTTTCATCCTCTGCGCAAGGCTGTGGACGAGCGAAATTGAGAAGATAATTGGGGCTATATAGGATAACATTGGGGCAGTACAGTCGAGACCCTTCGCCCCAAGCTTCTTCTCCTTTTTCTTCTTCTTCCTCATCATCACCATCCTCATCATCATCCTTTTCTCCTTTCGGCTCTATTCATCCAGTTTCGGTAAAATTATTGTCAGTCGCCTCACATGACTTGCTTGCTCGAGGGGCAGTCGGTCAGTGTATGTGTGGTTGACTGTGTGTGTATGTGTGGTTGACTGATTGTGTGTGTATGTGTGGTTGACTGATTGTGTGTATGTGTGGTTGACTGACTGTGTGTGTATGTGTGGTTGACTGATTGTGTGTGTATGTGTGGTTGACTGATTGTGTGTGTATATGTGGTTGACTGATTGTGTGTGTATGTGTGGTTGACAGATTGTGTGTGTATGTGTGATTGACTGATAGTGTGTGTGTGGTTGACTGATTGTGTGTGTTGTTGACTGTTTGTGTGTGTATGTGTGGTTGACTGATAGTTGTGTATGTGTGGTTGACTGATTGTGTGTGCATGTGTGGTTGACTGATTGTGTGTGTGGTAGACTGATTGTGTGTGTATGTGTGGTTGACTGATAGTGTGTGTGTGTGTGGTTGACTGATTGTGTGTGTTGTTGACTGATTGTGTGTGTATGTGTGGTTGACTGATAGTGTGTGTGTGGTTGACTGATTGTGTGTGTATGTGTGGTTGACTGATTGTGTGTGTATGTGTGGTTGACTGATAGTGTGTGTGTGGTTGACTGATAGTGTGTGTATGTGTGGTTGACTGATTGTGTGTGTATGTGTGGTTGACTGATAGTGTGTGTGTGGTTGACTGATTGTGTGTGTTGTTGACTGTGTGTGTATGTGTGGTTGACTGATAGTTTGTGTATGTGTGGTTGACTGATTATGTGTGTGTTTGTGTGGCTTACTGATTGTGTGTGGTTGACTGATTGTGTGTGTATGTGTGGTTGACTGATAGTGTGTGTGTGGTTGACTGATTGTGTGTGTGGTTGACTGATTGTGTGTGTATGTGTGGTTGACTGATAGTGTGTGTGTGGTTGACTGATAGTGTATGTATGTGTGGTTGACTGATTGTGTGTGTATGTGTGGTTGACTGATAGTGTGTGTGTGGTTGACTGATAGTGTGTTTATGTGTGGTTGACTGATAGTGTGTGTGTGGTTGACTGATAGTGTGTGTGGTTGACTGATTGTGTGTGTATGTGTGGTTGACTGATTATGTGTGTGGTTGACTGATTGTGTGTGTATGTTTGGTTGACTGATAGTGTGTGTGGTTGACTGATAATGTGTTTATGTGTGGTTGACTGATAGTGTGTGTGTGGTTGACTGATTGTGTGTGTATGTGTGGTTGACTGATTATGTGTGTGGTTGACTGATTGTGTGTGTATGTGTGGTTGACTGATTATGTGTATGTGCGTGTGCTTGATTGATGATGTATGTGTGTATGGTTGATTGATGGTGTGTATGTGTGGTTTATTGATAGTGTATGTGCGTGTTGTTGATTGATAATGTGTATGTGTGGTTGACTGATAATATATGTGTGTGGTAGATTGTATGTGTTGTTGATTGATGATGTGGGGTGTATGTGGTTGACTGTGTATATGTGTGGTTGATTGATATGTATATGTGTTGTTGATTATTAGTTTGTGTTTTTTGGTGATTGATATTTTGTATGTGTTTTTGTTTGATACTATGTATACCTGGTTGATTGATAGTGCATATATGCACCAGTTTAGCAGCACATATGTGTCAGTGTGTGATGTTTGGGTTAGGTTTAGAATTATTTTAGTTCACATGTTTGAGTACTTGGTCTGAGCTAGGCAACGTTGGTATGGGTAGAATATAGGCCGTGGATCGTGTGGCTTGTGTGTCAGTGTGTTGCCTCGGCCTGTGTGTCCGTGTGTTGACACGGCTGGCCACTGTGTCGCTCGACCCTTGCGCGCAGTGTGTGTGTGTGTGTTTGCGCGCACTGGTGCAGTGTTGTGCAACTGTCTGTCTGTCCTTGGCTGCGCCGCGCCCTGCCGGTACACCAGCTGGTACACCAACGGTAGAAGTGTGGCGGCTGTGTGCCTGTGTCCGTGGTTTTGCGTGTTCTTGTCCTAGTGCAAGTTGGTGGTTGTTTGCTTAGATTTGCAGCTGATGACGTTAGGCGAGACTATTGGCAGGTCCGTAGTCGGCGGGATGTGTGTGTTTATGGGATGTGTCCTCGTGCATGCAGCTCTCTCATAGGTACGCTGTGTTGTCATTGTCTGTTGTCTACAGGCGGGGGGAATCTGGCGGGGGGAATCTGGCGGGGGGAATCTGGTGAGCTGACTCGAGTATAGGCAGACTAGACGTTCCCAATGAATGTTATAGTATAGTGCAGGTATTTGTGGTATCGATAGATCACACAGGGAATGGAATGTTATAGTATAGTGCAGGTATTTGTGGTATCGATAGATCACACAGGGAATGGAATGTTATAGTATAGTGCAGGTATTTGTGGTATCGATAGATCACACAGCGAATGGAATGTTATAGTATAGTGCAGGTATTTGTGGTATCGATAGTCCACACAGCGAATGGAATGTTATAGTATAGTGCAGGTATTTGTGGTATCGATAGTCCACACAGCGAATGGAATGTTATAGTATAGTGCAGGTATTTGTGGTATCGATAGATCACATGTTTTCACATGGCTGTTTTCTCATCCCTCTAGCTATAGATTACAGTGCAATTAAATGGGCTGTAGCATAGTGCAGGTATTTGTTTTCTCATCCCTCTAGCTATAAGTTATAGTGCAGTTTAAAGGGCTGTCATATTTTCACATGGCTGTTTTCTCATCCCTCTAGCTATAAGTTATAGTGCAGTTAAATGGGCTGTCATATTTTCACATGGCTGTTTTCTCATCCCTCTAGCTATAAGTTATAGTGCAGTTTAAAGGGCTGTCATATTTTCACATGGCTGTTTTCTCATCCCTCTAGCTATAAGTTATAGTGCAGTTTATTTGTGGTATCGATATTTTCACACAGCGAATGTTTTCTCATCCCTCTAGCTATAAGGTTATTTGTGGTATCGATAGCTGTCACACAGCGAATGGAATTTTCTATCCCTATAGTATAAGGTATTTGCAGGTATCGATAGATTTCACATGGCGTTTTCTCATCCCTCTAGCTATAAGTTAGGTGCATTTGTGGTATCGATATTTTCACAGCGATGGAATGTTTCTCATCCCTCTAGGTATAAGTTATATCGATAGTTCACAGGGCTGTCATATTTTCACATAGTGCTGTTTTCTCATCCCTCTAGATCATACAGTTATAGTGCAGTTATAGTAGGGCTGTCATATTTGTCACATGGCTGTTTTCACACATCCCTCTAGCTTATAAGTATAGTGCAGTTATTTGGTGGTATCGATAGATCACACAGCGAATCCCTCTAGCTATAAGTATAGTGCAGGTAAATTTGCTGGTATCGATTTTCACACATGGAATGTTTTCTCATCCCTATTTGTAGCTATAAGTTATAGTGCAGTTTAAATGGAATGTTATAGTATCACATGCAGGTGTTTTGTGGTATCTCTAGTCCACACAGCGAATGGAATGGGCTAGTATAGTGCACATGGCTGTATTTGTGGTATCGATAGTCCAGTTACAGCGAATGGAAGGGCTGTCAGTATTTTCACAGGTATTTGTTCTATCCTCTAGCTCACACAGGGAAGTGCAGTTAAATAGTCATATTTGCACATTTGTGGTTTTCGATCCCTCACTATAGGGAATGGCATGTTATAGGGTATAGTGCAGGTACATTGTGGTTTTCTCATCACTCAGGGAATATGTTATAGCATAGTGCAGGCTGTTGTATTTATCGATAGCTGTTTCACACCTCTAGCTATAAGTTATGTTAGTTTATAGTGCAGGTATTTGTGGTATCGATAGATCACACAGGAAATGGAATGTTATAGTGCAGATATGTGTCCTATCAATAGATCACACAGCGAATGGATTGTTATAGTATAGTACAGGTATTTGTGTTATCGATAGATCACACAGAGAATGGAATGTTATAGTATAGTGCAATTATTTGTGGTATCGATAGATCACACAGCGAATGGAATGTTATAGTATAGTGCAGGTATTTGTGGTATCGATAGATCACACAGCGAATGGAATGTTATAGTATAGTACAGGTATTTGTGGTATCGATAGATCACACAGCGAATGGAATGTTATAGTATAGTGGCAGGTTTTTGTGGTATCGATAGATCACACAGCGAATGGAATGTTATAGCATAGTGCAGGTATTTGTGGTATCGATAGATCACACAGCGAATGGAATGTTATAGTATAGTGCAGGTATTTGTGGTATCGATAGATCACACAGCGAATGGAATGTTATAGTATAGTTAGGTATTGCAGTGGTATTGGGCTGATCACACATCGAATGGAATGTTATAGTATAGTGCAGGTATTTGTGGTATCGATAGATCACACAGCGAATGGAATGTTATAGTATAGTGCAGGTATTTGTGGTATCGATAGATCACACAGGGAATGGAATGTTATAGCATAGTGCAGGTATTTGTGGTATCGATAGATCACACAGGGAATGGAATGTTATAGTATAGTGCAGGTATTTGTGGTATCGATAGATCACACATCGAATGGAATGTTATAGTATAGTGCATGTATTTGTGGTATCGATAGATCACACAGCGAATGGAATGTTATAGTATAGTGCAGGTATTTGTGGTATCGATAGATCACACAGCGAATGGAATGTTATAGTATAGTTCAGGTATTTGTGGTATCGATAGATCACACAGCGAATGCAATGTTATAGTATAGTGCAGGTATTTGTGGTATCGATAGTCCACACAGCGTTTTCTAGAATGCTATAGTATAGTGCAGGTATTTGTGGTATCGATAGATCACACAGCGAATGGAATGTAACAGTATAGTGCAGGTATTGTGCAGTATAAAGGGCTGTCATAGATCACACAGCGAATCTCATCCCTCTAGCTATATAGTATAGTGCAGGTATTTGTGGTATCGATAGATCACACAGGGAATCATGAATGGAATGTTATAGTGCAAGTATTTGTGCTATCGATAGATCACACAGGGAATGGAATGTTATAGTATAGTGCAGGTGTTTGTGCTATCGATAGATCACACATGACATGGAATGTTATAGTATAGTGCAGGTGTTTGTGCTATCGATAGATCTTGCAAGGACATGGAATGTTATAGTATAGTGCAGGTGTTTGTGCTATCGATAGATCTTACAGGGATATGGAATGTTATAGTATAGTACAGGTGTTTTTGCTATCGATAGATCTTACAGAGACATGGAATGTTATAGTATAGTGCAGGCATTTGTGCTATCGATATATCTTACAGGGATATGGAATGTTATAGTATAGTACAGGTGTTTTTGCTATCGATAGATCTTACAGAGACATGGAATGTTATAGTATAGTGCAGGCATTTGTGCTATCGATAGTAAAGTAAATAGATCACACGAATGTTGCAGTATAGAATGTGGACAAATCAGATTGTGACAAGAGCTATAGACAGGTCGAACAGTGACAAATGAAACATTCAAACTCAGTGTAGTGGTATGGAATGCATACACAGATCAAATGTGACAGGACTGTTGTAGACATTCAACAGACAAGTCAGAAATAATAAAATAAGCCTGTGTCCTTACTATTGTTGTTATAATAATAATAAACTAATCAATACTGCTGGCATAAAAGGCGAAGTTGTGTAACTTTATTTGGCCAACTAACTAGATGTCGTAATTTGATTATGTCCATTGTCTCGGCAGTGTATATTGTTCTTTCCTCCAGCTTTTAGCCCCTTATTGATCTATGATTTCCGGTCCCTTTTGTTTCCCTATCTCGGCCTCTGAATTTGCGCTCGTTTAGATTTGTTTGTCTGTCGCTCCTTGATCTTGATGTTAGTTTGTCTGTCGGTGTCTCTCTGTATCTATACCGTATTTAAAAAAAAAAAATTGGGAAAAAGGTGGGGGGGGGGGGGGGGATATCCAATCGTCTGTCTGTCTGAATCTCCATGTTCTATATACCCTGTCTGTTCTTGAGATGTCTCTATGCCTTGTCTACCCACACATCATCATCATCAGTTCCCGTTATGCCTAGTGACACGTGAGGCTTCAGAAAGGACTTTCCATGCTTTCCTGTCCTGGGCAATCTTCAGTGCAGTTTTCCATGTCAAAGATGCCACACTCAGGTCACTTTCCATCGTTCGTCTCCATGTTGTTTTTGGGCGCCCCTGTTTTCTCTTTCCCTCTGGTGTCCATGTGAGAGCTGTTTTGGCAGGTATATCAGGATTCATTCTCATAACGTGTCTACCCACACAGTAACACCATAACGCATGCCCCCGCAAGCATAGAAGCACTATGCTAGTCTGTGCATGTCAAGTGAGTGGTTGTCGTTGGGACCGCAGCACACTGCTTGTCCCAGGGGCCTATAATGCTGTCAAGACGGCTCTGCACTCACCTGGCTGTCCACCCACCTCTGCTCAACCCCTTGACCACCCACCCGCATTTCTGTCCGCCAGTCTTGCCCCAGGTCCCGTTGTGGTGAGTGGTTAGTGTGTTACCTTTCATAGACAGGGTTGCTTGTTTAAATGCTCTCACTTTCCCTATATCTGCCTCTCTCTCACTCACACACACACAGATATATACACACACACAAGCGCGCGCACATCTGTCTCACTGACAGATACATAACACTTGTATCTCTCTTACAAACACACACACTCACACACACCTGATTCTGTCAACTTTGCGCTATTTACAGGTGCCTTGGGAACTCGAAACGAGCGCACTTTGCACTCGGGTCTTCTAATCTGAACGTTTCGGCCCTTGTCGAGGCATTCTCTTGGGAACAGTGAGTTAAGAGAACTTGGGATGACTGCTTCGTGAAAGTACTGGGCACGCAAGGGAATTGCCAGTTTGCAGTGATGTCGATTGTCATACATAAGAATTATGTACTTTATTCACTACACCCGAGATACATATTTAATATATGTATATTTTTAAAATGATCTTTTCCTGGTATGAAGGAAAAGAGAGACTGTTGCTGGGAGGCAAGAAGAAAGAGAGCGTGTTCCTGCCAGCTAGGAGGAGTAGGAGAGAGAGAGAGAGAGAGAGCGAGTCTGTTGCTGGAAGGAAAGGATAGAAAGGGCGTGTTGCTCTGAGCGAGAGAGAGAGAGAGAGAGAGAGAGAGAGAGAGAGAGAGTGTTGCTGGGAGCGAGGGAGGAGAAGATATAAAGATCGTGAGAGTGGCAGAGGGCCTATGTATGTTGTGTAAATCAGATATCGCTAGATGGTTCCTGCAGACCTTTCTGTCACTTTGCAGGGATGCGAACCCTGTTCCTCCTGGGACCCAGGCCTGACAGTCACACCACCCCCCTCCCCCACGGCGCCTCGCCAGTTCCCCAGATTATAGCTTCATGCAAGGACGGGTGTAAACACGCACGTCGGCTTGTACAACACAGCAACTACCGCCTGTCAGTCGTCAGACTGTGGGTAGTTGATGTCAGAGCTGGCCACAAGTAGACACTTGACGGGGCTTGTTACCGCCGGTGTGGTGTGTGTGTTTCTCTCTCTCTCTCTCTCTCTCTCTCTCTCTCTCTCTCTCTCTCTCTCTCTCTGTTTGTGTGTTCGTATGTGTGTGTCTCTGCCTCTCTCTCTCTGTTTGTGTGTTCCTGTGTGTGTGTGTGTGTGTGTGTGTGTGTGTTGAGCTCAGTGTTGCCACTTTGAATGTTTTACATCCAGATTTAGATGTTTTCCCGGCAATTTAGATGGCATTTTTTACGTTTAGATGGTAGATGTTCTTCTAGAAGTTTTTCATTTGGAGTGACTTTATCAAATCTAACCTAAGAAACAGGATGAAATTGGACCTCCTAAATGCTATCTTGAGAATAAAATTTTGCCTGAAAAGAGTAGGAAAAGGCCTTCCATTTATCAGCTTCCCGATTGTGTATTAAAAGAAATTGGAACCGCTAAAGCATACCAGAGTCATTTTGGATCTGAAACTTCAACATCCAAGCTAAGTTTATCCTGTGGATCTTGTAAGGCAGAGTTCAGTAAAGATGAGGACATGATTCTGTAGGGTAAGTCCTATAAATTAATATGTAATTTGTCACTTTTTCCATTTGGATGTTTTTTCTAGATGTTGTCTACGCAAATTTAGATGTATTTAGATATTTTTTGACTCTTTTTGGTGTGTTTTTTTGTCAGAGAAAAGTGGCAACACTGGTGTGTCTGTCTCTCTCTCTGTTTGTGTGTTCGTATGTGTGTGTGTCGAGCTGCGCGGGTCTCCTTGTAGCAGTTCTTCAGACCGATCGTTGTTTATCCAAATATTATCGCTTGCTCCTCGAATCCTACATAATTACCACCATCATCATCTTTATCATCTTCTTCTTCATAATTAGCTTCATTATTATCTTCTTTTTCTTCATAGTTATCTACATCATCATCATCATCATAATTATGTATTTTTTTCTACAACGTTATCTTTATCTTAATCTAATTTTCTGTTTCGTCATCGTAATCTTCTTCTTCATCATCACCATCTTAATCATTATAACTATCTTCTTCTTTCTTCATCATCATCTTTACTATGAGCATCTTTTTCTCTTGTTCTTCTGATTTGTTTCGTCTTTTACTGTTTCTTCCGCGGCTGCCGTGGCCGACTTTGCTGTCCCAGATACAGTGTGGCCGCTCAGCCATCAAGCCATGTCGGTGTGTCGCTTGTGTGCCAGCCAAGTCTGTCATAATAACTGGTGTTGTTACACCCAGTGTCAGGGGAGTTACCGTGGTTGCTGTATGAGGTTGTGTCAGGATGAACGGTCATTGTTGTACGGGTGATATCTGGGTGTCCCCTTTGTAGCGAGTATATCTAGGTGAACTGTTCCCGTTTATAGCGAGTATATCTAGGTGAACTGTCACGTGTGTAGCGAGTATATCTAGGTGAACTGTCACGTGTGTAGCGAGTATATCTAGGTGAACTGTCACGTTTGTAGCGAGTATATCTAGGTGAACTGTCACGTGTGTAGCGAGTATGTCTAGGTGAACTGTCACGTTTGTAGCGAGTATATCTAGGTGAACTGTCACGTTTGTAGCGAGTATATCTAGGTGAACTGTCACGTTTGTAGCGAGTATATCTAGGTGAACTGTCACGTGTGTAGCGAGTATGTCTAGGTGAACTGTCACGTTTGTAGCGAGTATATCTAGGTGAACTGTCACGTTTATAACGAGTATATCTAGGTGAACTGTCACGTTTGTAGCGAGTATATCTAGGTGAACTGTCACGTTTGTAGCGAGTATATCTAGGTGAACTGTCACGTTTGTAGCGAGTATATCTAGGTGAACTGTCACGTGTGTAGCGAGTATGTCTAGGTGAACTGTCACGTTTGTAGCGAGTATATCTAGGTGAACTGTCACGTGTGTAGCGAGTATGTCTAGGTGAACTGTCACGTTTGTAGCGAGTATATCTAGGTGAACTGTCACGTTTATAACGAGTATATCTAGGTGAACTGTCACGTTTGTAGCGAGTATATCTAGGTGAACTGTCCCGTTTGTAGCGAGTATATCTAGGTGAACTGTCACGTGTGTAGCGAGTATGTCTAGGTGAACTGTCACGTTTGTAGCGAGTATGTCTAGGTGAACTGTCCCGTTTGTAGCGAGTATATCTAGGTGAACTGTCCCGTTTGTAGCGAGTATATCTAGGTGAACTGTCACGTTTGTAGCGAGTATATCTAGGTGAATTGTCACGTTTGTAGCGAGTATATCTAGGTGAACTGTCACGTTTGTAGCGAGTATATCTAGGTGAACTGTCACGTTTGTAGCGAGTATATCTAGGTGAACTGTCACGTTTGTAGCGAGTATATCTAGGTGAACTGTCACGTTTGTAGCGAGTATATCTAGGTGAACTGTCACGTGTGTAGCGAGTATATCTAGGTGAACTGTCACGTTTGTAGCGAGTATATCTAGGTGAACTGTCGCGTTTGTAGCGAGTATATCTAGGTGAACTGTCACGTTTGTAGCGAGTATATCTAGGTGAACTGTCACGTTTGTAGCGAGTATATCTAGGTGAACTGTCACGTTTGTAGCGAGTATATCTAGGTGAACTGTCACGTTTGTAGCGAGTATATCTAGGTGAACTGTCCCCTTTGTAGCGAGTATATCTAGGTGAACTGTCACGTTTGTAGCGAGTATATCTAGGTGAACTGTCCCCTTTGTAGCGAGTATATCTAGGTGAACTGTCCCCTTTGTAGCGAGTATATCTAGGTGAACTGTCACGTGTGTAGCGAGTATATCTAGGTGAACTGTCACGTTTGTAGCGAGTATATCTAGGTGAACTGTCCCCTTTGTAGCGAGTATATCTAGGTGAACTGTCCCCTTTGTAGCGAGTATATCTAGGTGAACTGTCCCCTTTGTAGCGAGTATATCTAGGTGAACTGTCCCCTTTGTAGCGAGTATATCTAGGTGAACTGTCACGTTTGTAGCGAGTATGTCTAGGTGAACTGTCCCGTGTGTAGCGAGTATATCTAGGTGAACTGTCCCCTTTGTAGCGAGTATATCTAGGTGAACTGTCACGTGTGTAGCGAGTATGTCTAGGTGAACTGTCCCGTGTGTAGCGAGTATATCTAGGTGAACTGTCCCCTTTGTAGCGAGTATATCTAGGTGAACTGTCCCCTTTGTAGCGAGTATATCTAGGTGAACTGTCCCCTTTGTAGCGAGTATATCTAGGTGAACTGTCACGTTTGTAGCGAGTATATCTAGGTGAACTGTCACGTTTGTAGCGAGTATATCTAGGTGAACTGTCCCCTTTGTAGCGAGTATGTCTAGGTGAACTGTCCCGTGTGTAGCGAGTATATCTACGTGAACTGTCACGTTTGAAGCGAGT
Organism: Candidula unifasciata; assembly: GCA_905116865.2. NCBI lineage: Eukaryota > Metazoa > Mollusca > Gastropoda > Stylommatophora > Geomitridae > Candidula > Candidula unifasciata. The sequence continues at coordinate 371,548 of CAJHNH020001202.1, forward strand.
ATGTTTAGGCCATTTTGAGAACCCCTGAATAACACCACCAGCTCGTGGGGTGAAAGGTCATAGTGTGTTGTCATAATATCCAGTAACTCCGGTGTGATTGTTACCGTGCTGGGGGTAGGGAGGAGGATGCTGTGACAGCAGCGGTTGTTCACCTTGTGCTGCTTGCTGGTGAGGTAGATGGTGGGGAGCGGTTAATGTTGGTTACCGAATGAGCTTAATGACACTTGTACGCTATAGATGTCGGCGTTAATGAAAAGAGCACTGATGGAGAGGGCGTGATTAATGAAATGAATATTCTGGAATGAGTCCAACAAAGTTCAGAGATGACGAGAATATGAAAGTGAACGAGGAGATAGGAAAGATAATGAGAGTAGCATAGAGGTTGGTAGGGAAGGGTAAATAATGGAGAGAAGTTGCGGTCAGCGAGAGTTGTGAGTTGTGTTATCTTAGCGCACTCGGAACACGTCGTCTTATTCTTTATCCATCAGATTTACCAGTTGTCAACGCTTTTCTGAGTTTGTATCTGTTCTGTCATGATTTTGTCATGCCGTCTTTGGGGAAACACGGCTTTACGTCGCCAGGTTCAAAGACAACGCCCCCTTCCCCCCTTCCCCCCACCACCACCCCATCGCAGAAGTGATAATTACATGCAGTATTGGCAGTTTATGTTGTTTTGAATGTCTTTAATGTAAATAGTGAAAATACTATACAAGACAGCCACCACAAGATGAGATGGGCTTAGGTTAGAGCACCAGAGAAAAACAAGAACAAGATGGAAAGATAACATCAGAGAAGGTCTACGGCAGCCTGGTGTGTCTATGCTCGAGACGGCTAGAACTGCAAGAAGCAGGACCATACATATAACTAGACACCTGAAGCTGCAAAGGAGGAACTGCAGAAGAAAAAGTTGCCACGGCTTTCCCTCAGGGTTCGTCGTTTATAGCGGGAAAACCCGAGCACGGTGTCGACAGGTCTTTCATGGATGTTTCCGGTGCGCCCAACATGTCCAGCGTGTGAATGGCCATTCTGTTCAAGATGCTACGACCAGCCAGTATCATCACGTTTATGCTGTGAACTTGCAGTGTTTCTTTCTTCTAAATAAACATATTCCTTTTGCTGTTTGTTAGCAGCAACACTTAATTAGTCCAGTGCCATCTTCACAGTGCAGGTTGGATGAAATTGTTCTCCAACACTTTCTCTCTAATGTTCTGTTTGCAAACTCTTTCTTAACAGTTTACTGGTTGTCCATTACTTGATGGTGTCTTGCCACTTGTACCGACGCTGTCCTCTTGCTCGACTGCCTTCATATACTCCACTCTTCAAATGTCCCACTCTGTTTTATATGGTGTCTCGTCTTTTGTTGTTACCAGCATATTTGAATTGTCTCTTGCTTGTTACCTCCATACATTCTCATTCTGATAGTGTATATCGGGAGACCCCAGCAGTCTCTTGCTTGTTATCTCCATACATTCTCATTCTGATAGTGTATATCGGGAGACCCCAGCAGTCTCTTGCTTGTTACCTCCATACATTCTCATTCTGATAGTGTATATCGGGAGACCCCAGCAGTCTCTTGCTTGTTATCTCCATACATTCTCATTCTGATAGTGTATATCGGGAGACCCCAGCAGTCTCTTGCTTGTTATCTCCATACATTCTCATTCTGATAGTGTATATCGGGAGACCCCAGCAATATCATGATTAGACCGTTGTCTTTCAACTCGAAGATGGTGAGTTCTAATCTGCATCGAGGCCGATTGTTAAAATTAGTTTATGTGCCTGTCTGTCAGTCTGTCGTTCTTTCTACAGGTCTCATATCTTCTCTCCCACCTCATTTTACCTCACGCCTTGTGCTTCTCCTGCAGCCATTTCATATAATTCCGTTTCCAACTCCTTATTTATTTCTAACTCTCTTCCCATGTATTTTTGGGGAAAGAGGTGTGTGGGTGGGGGGGGGGGGGGGGGGGGGGGGGGGGGGGGGGGGGGGGTCCTCAGGCTTTTATTTGCCTTTTCTCTCTCTCCAGAAACCATGAGTTCTAAAGCCTGCGGCTGGGTACTATGGATATCTCAACCCTTCGGTCCTAATTCCATGAGAGACCGTAAATCTGGGAAATATGTGGCTTTTCTGCCTACGCCCGATCGTAAACTCGGGCCACAAAAAGTTTGTCATCCGGTCGTCGCGCAGCTGGTTTAACCAAATTAGCTTGCGTTTGCCTTGTCATCATCATGTAGCAGGTCCTTTGCAGAACGTCGCTCTCATCACGGTCTGCCTGAGAGAAACTCGGTCTCTCGTCAGCTCTCCCGCCTCATGCACTTTCATACTCAAGGAGTCACCAATATCCTGTGCCCATCTTCGTGTCGGTCCGCCCCTGCCTCTTGTAGATGCCAGAAAAGTGAATTAATATGCTGTAGCAAGTTAGAATACTATGTTCCCCTTGCCTTCGCTTCGTCGTTTGTTTCCCCACCACTAGATAAGAAGATTCCCAATTCTGTTCATATGCTCCACACAGGTTATCTTTTGCTGCTACCAGTTTATGCTTGTTTTGTAGCGTTAGTAGTTATTGTTTTTATGATTTCCCTGCATTGCTGATCTGTAGGCAGCGGCAGGGCACTAGAGAATGAGTGACATGTTGTACACGGCTGTGGGGGGGGGGGGGGGGGGGGGGGGGGGGGAGCTGGGAATAGATAAGGTGACTGTCAAATGTGGGCTAATTAATGACTGTCAGTCATCGCTTGTTTCTGTCGGGTCGTCTGTTCTAGAACGCGGTGTACATAAGGGTTAGCAGACTCATGTTGTGTCATATCGTGCACTTACGTAACAGATGCTAGGTAATTTATGTATGCCACTCCACTCACATACGATATGTTATGCAAAGGGTTTGTATGTCTCGACCTTTGCTGATGAAGGCTTTTTGGCTGCATCGTGCATTTTGTCGTTAGTGGTTCTGACGGTGTTGAAGTTGACTATAATAGTGTGTTTACGAATTCGTGCCGATATTAACAAATTTATATCTCAGCTGTAGTGGAATATAAATGGATGAAATTATATAACAATATTGACTTCATTAATATTGACGTTATGTCTCATTATTTACCCTCAACTAGTAATTAGAATGCATGTTTTTTTACTTATTTGATGTATATAAATATACAACCATCCTTGTTTGTTTGCATTTTAAGAGTTATACAGCAAAAAGTTCTAATGTAAGCAATCAATCTTTCACAGAAGGACATGTTTTTTACTTGTTGTTTCAAAGGAAATTTTGAATAAGACCACAACGCGCTATAAAACAAGTATACTGCGTTTTTTTTCAACTTTCCTCCTTAAATTATAACGACGTAACTTATATGGTTTAGTTTTTATGTTATCTTAATGGTACTGGAAGTAAAAAATATATGCTAATCATTAACGTTTAATGGTAGGTACAAATCATGGACCTCATGATAAACATTTGCCGAAACACCGTTACCTTCTGTCATGCTCATAATTCACGGCGATACTGTACAATATGTTTGTTCCCTGACTGTAAATGTGACAACTGATAAACATTACAAGAAAAATGGTATGTTAAGATATATTTTAGCAATCTAAATATGACTTGTCTGTGAAACATTAGTGTACAGAGGAAAATAAATCACATTCCTAGGGTAATTAATTACCGAGAAAATATCCAAAATACAACGACACGAATTTGTAAACGCACCGTAGTTCTACTTCACACTTGGATTTATATTTTTCGTGGTTTGTATCATGGCGTCTTCAAATCCATTATTGGTTCGATTCATAGCGGTTAATTTTACGAACAGTCGACATCTGAAATGTTTCCTGGCACCCCGTTATGAGAACCACCGGAGCGGCCAGCACACACACGCGCACGCACACATAATTCACACACACACACACACACACACACACACACACACACACACACACACACACACACACACTCACAAGTGTGCGCGTACACACCCACATTCTGGGTTACCTCACAGAACTTCGCCCAGTGTGTTTCAAAGTTGTTGTGGCGGTTCTCCTCCAGTTGGTTTGTAGCTAATGTCCTGCTTCTTTTAGCTACCCCCTTTTTTTGTTGGTATCTTTTCCTAGACGTATTATTTGTATCGGTATTATCACGATCTTAGCTGCCATTCATATGTTTACGCTCGCTTATGATGGAAACTTAAACTCAGACATAAATATGAAAGAGGTGAGCATTTACCAAAATGTGAAAAATTACTTCGAAATAAAACTGAATCAGACAAGACTGAGTATCAAATAAACTTGAGTGTTAAACAGTGATAAAAGATGTATGTGAATGTTACGAAGTTCTCCCCATCAGGGTCTGCCCCCCCCCCCCCCCCCCACACTAGGTCACTTTTAATTGCTGATTGCTCGTCAACTGTGCTTAAGGTTACGGGGTTGTCCCGGTGTACTGTTTGCTCGAAAAGCGTTCTGCGTTATCTTTCATTTACATTTTCATTCATAGAAAGAGAATGCCTGTGACCTAGGTTGCATCACTCTCGCAAGGTTTAAGGCCAGTTCTGCATTTTTTTTGGACTGTTAAAAGCGTTGACATCCTGGATGGAATATACAACACGCAGAAAGCTTTCCGAGCAAACAGTTCACCGGAAACCCCGTAACATTAGTCAAAAGTTTACGAGCCTAACGAAATATGAATAAAACGTGATCTAGTGCGTAAATGGACGGAGCTGACCCAGGTGGGGTGGGGGGGGGGGGGTGGGGACTCCGTAGAATTGACCAAGACGTGAAAGGGGACTGCCAATTGTCTGGGCGGACACTCCTACCATTGGCATTTAAAACTGAAACGAAAGCTCACTTGACCAGTCAGGTCAACTGGTATTTTTACACCAATTTCAACACGTTTTATTTTATTTTGTTTTTATGTTCAGCACGCTGCCAGAAATTTACAATGCAGCAACATTTCTAAAAAGTGCAAAACATCGGTTGGAATGCCAAAAATAGTGTGGCTCGGCAAGAGTAAAATAGTACCAAATGTGTACCTACTTCGACAGCCCTGCTCCCCTCTCCCCGAGTGTTTGTGAGTGCGTGTTGCTAACGTCTTGTTTTATTGTTTCAGTCCAGTTATGGGCAGCTTGGGGACGGCTCAGTACAGGACGGTAGTAGCGGCATGCAACAGCTTCAACAGCAGGAGTCGCAGTCATTTCTCAGCGTCATGTCCACTACAGCCTCTTGTGTTAGTTCTCCGTCGGCTGTCCTGGCTGCTTCCAAGAACACGGACGCTGCCGTGGCACAGATTCTCAAGAACATCAGCAACAGTATGGCTGAGAGTAGTGGCATGTTGGCGGACAACTCGGACATGGTCACGTCCCGGGCAGTCTTTGGCAACACTTCTTTGGATAGCCACGTAGATCGGACTCACGTATACCAACCTTTTCAGGGATACCCTTCGTCTTTTTCCAAATCCTTTAAGGACTCAATCAAACAGGATGTTATGCTTTCATCCACCGTGGATTCTGACATGAACCATTTGTCCGCTTATCACAGTGACCCACTGGCCAGAGACGAGGTGCCTTATTCACTTAAACCTGGCAGGTTACACGTAGATGGCCAGAACAACAAACGACGTCTGTCTGCAGACTTGGAGTCTCATCGCACAAGTTCCTGTTTCTTATATAAACCCCACTCGGGCATCAGTCCTCATTCGATGCTGGTTAGTCCCCTAGAAGTGGAGGGTTTGATCCCAGGTCGTACGCGAGTCCGCAGCAAGTCTGGGGATATAAATTATAAATACGTGCGGTCTAAAAGTGTGGATCACTCCCCGATGCGTCCACGAAGTTTCACGGAAGACTCACTGTTCCGATCCAACAAAAGAATTGATGGGACATTTATCAAAGGAGGGAAAATATCTACACCCGAGCAAGACCTCTTCTCTCGCTCCGATGGTGCCGGAGTGTTCCGAAATCCCAGTTCTCTGCCAACATCTCTGAAGATTAAACGGAAGCACCGACCAGCACCTCTTTACATCCCTCCACAGTTTGGCATCTTCCAGAGCCGGCTGCGTTCTCCGCGGGTCATCGGAAGGGAAGGCCATTTATCAACAGAGCGGGGGCGAGGACACACACCTCCTCCGTACACGCCACCACCCATGTTGAGCCCGTTCAGAAGCGGGTCCGGATTGTTCTGCACGCTACAGTCCACCCAGCCACAGACCCCCAGGTCGGCTCCAGTGACCGGGCGGGTTTTGCTCAGTCAGCGAGGTACGTGTCTTTACCTGTGCTTGTGGGTGTCTGTTGGTTCGTCTGTGTTTGTATCATCTAGGACTAAGTTTACCGAGGTGCCAAAATTTGGAAAATGAGGATCGTCACGGGCCAGACGGTTAAACTCTTAGCATAGAAAGATCATTAATACAATACAACTGGTAATGATCCACGGGCCACTTGCTAGGCCTCCGCCGGCCAGATTTGGTCCGCGGGCTGCCAGTTGAAGAGCCCTGATCTAGGTCCTAAAAGATATAGTCCGTTGCAGGAATCTTGCCCTACTTAATCTGTAACTGGGTAACCGTTTGGTGTCAGTTGTTGTAGTTTGGCGTACAACCTATTAATATTTTTTTGGGGGGTAAACAAACGTCTAGTTTTCATTTTGCGGAACAGACAACGATTCAGAGCAAACAATCAGCATGCTTACATTAAAGTAAAGATCCCTTTTCACTCCTTAGGCGTATCGGGCATATGGAAAGAGCACCCATATTTTTACAGACCAATCGACACTAGGTGTGTAATGTGGTCAGTATTACGCTGGCTGTCTTCTCTTTCTCAGAACCGAAAATCAGTTCAGGGAAGTTTTCAAAACATCAGATTCCATGCGTGTCATAGGTCTTTCATTCTCAGATGGTCATCTCAAGCATAATTCTTCCTTGAGCTGCGGATTTTTCGTTGAGTAGGGAATAAGCTATCAAAATAATCACTGCGCATCACTGCATATTTGAATTGATTTCCAAACAGTCTTGATACGTGTGTCAGTTACTGTCTATTCTATTTTTTAGGGGTACAGAAATTATTAATCAAACAAAGATAAAAGAAAATCGCCGCACAAAGAAAAAAGCAGCATCTGCGCAGTTGTAAATGATAGAATCATAAAGACATGGCAGATCTAAAATGAAACTTACTTACTTTTTACTTTTTCCTTCCACGTATGCCGCTAAGCGTTGTGGGGAGATGCAAGTTCCTGTCATAAGCAAGGCGGGCAGCATCTGATGTTCTGAGGCCATGCTTTTGGCAGGTTTCGGAGACCCCGTCAATCCACAGTTTCCTTGGTCTTCCTCTTGCCTTATATCCTGAGCTTCTTTGGTTGAAAATTTGTGATGTTATTTGATCATTTTTCATCCTGGTTAGATGTCCAAACCATTTCATTCTTTGATGTTCTATGTAGTCTAAACATGGTGTAGTTTTGACAGTGTTTCTAATGTCTATATTCTTTATCCTGTCTAGTCTGGTCTTATTCGCTGCTTTTCTTAGACATTTCATTTCACAGACTTCTATTTTTCTTTCATGGGTCTTGTTGATTGTCCATGTCTGGCACTGGTAGCAGAGTGTTGGAATGAAGATGGTGTTTATCAATTGTCTTTTGGTCTTCATGGTTATATCTGGATGTTTAAGCAGAGGTGATAGTTGGTATGTGACAGCATTTGCTTTCTGTATTCTTGTTTCTATCTCTCTGTCCATTCTTCCATCCTCTGTAAATATACTGCCCAAGTATTTGAACTCTTTGGTTTGCTTGATTTTGGCACTTCCAACATTTATATTCAGTGGCCTGTGTGTTCTGCTGATCTTCATAACTTCTGTTTTTTCTGTACTGATTCTCATATTATGTTGTAAACAGCTGTTGTTGAGAGTAGTCAGATGTTCCTGTAGATCATATTCATTTTGATACAGTATGCTTTGATCATCAGCAAAAAGTAATTCGTTTATAGCATACACGTCTGGGTTTGCTTCTACAGTGATCTTATCCATGTATGTTATATTTCTTTTGTATTATATCCTTTCTTTCTTTCTTTCTTTCTAAAATGAAACAATTCGTGTTAATTCGTACAAGAGTTTTCCAGATATTTGTTAACGTGTGACAGCATGAGTTTTGAAACATACTTTAACATTTGTCTGTTAAAAGAGACTAACTAAACAAAAAGCAACGTGGTTAAGACTATGGTGAGAGATGCAGGTAAATAGGCAATGTGACTTAGATTCCTCGAAAATGGTACCAAACTTAGCCCACAATTCAATAGACTATACCTATCGTCAGTTGAAATAAGTAAGCTAACACACACTTATAAAGGGGCGTTGTGTTTGTTAAAACAAAACTTGCTTGTATATATAAAAAATACTCCCCTTTGTGGTATATATACCAAACTTACAGCTTGATATGCGTAGCTGCATCTTGTAACACTTACCACACATTGTATGTGTCCTGGTTATTTGAAGTAGGTCAGATAGATACAAAGCACAAGTGGCCCCTATTTTGGGTTTTAAGTTTTCTGAGATACCTGGTGTAATTTAAAACGATTGGGGCCTCAGGGCTTTATATATAACTTAGGGCCTCGTCAAGTCTAAATCTGGACCTGTACCTTCCTAGTAAAGGGAAGTGGGAGGGGGGGGGGTGGAAAGTTTCGCACACATCAGGCACCCTGGGAAGGATCATGCCTGGGCCGGTGGGGGGGGGGGGGGGGGGGGGAGCAGTGGCGATGGACCGACTTTCTTTCAGGCCAACTTTCTTTCTTGCGAGCCACGTTTCATAAAGGAACTGCTACATGATGATATTACGAATATTTTCACAAGACTATGTGGAAAGGTCGAGGGTAGGAGAGCAAGAAGTAGACAGTGATACATGTGGGAGGACGGCATCATAGGATGGACAGACAACAGCCTGAGAGAGTGTACAACCAGGACAAGAGACAGTGTTGGCAATCCATTACAACCAACCTTCTCTGTGGAGACGACACCTGATTGATGATGACGCTGCAGTTTTATGTGTGAAAAAAAAAACAAGACAGAACCAGCCATATCACCCCATCTTCCTGTCACCTTTTAAGCATATATCATCATCATGTAGCAGGTCGTTTGCAGAACGTCGCTCTCATCGCCAGTTCTCCCACCTCACGTACTTTTATACTCAAAGAGTCACTTATATCCTGTGTACATCTTCGTGTCGGTCGGCCCCTGCCCTTCCTTCCTGGTACCATGCCTTCTGCTATAATGTTTTCCAGTCCGTCGTGGCGCTTGATATGACCAAAACACTTCAGCTTCTGAGACAGGAGGCTGTTTATTAGCCAATCATCTTTGTTGTTCAGATCTTTCAACATGTCAGTATTTCTCCTCTTCTTCGTCCAAGATATGTGCACATCAATACACTTTTTGTTACTTGATTAAGATATTCTGAGAATCTTTCTATAGCATTTTAGCTCAAAAGCCCCTATTTTAAACATATATAGTCCAGTGAATTTCCACCATTACGGAAATTCCAGACAGAGGATTTTGTTATGCTCTGCTGCCACCGAATCGCCCATGCATGGAATTTCTTTGAATAATCGGATTTTCCCCCAATGAAGTATGCACGTCAGTCTTACATGATACATTTTTTCAAAGTATAGTGTCAGGCAAAACCCTCACCAATTTCAAAGCAGTTGCACCACCGGATCATGGTCACATTGTCGAGCAGAACTAGCTTTGACGAAGAACGAAATAAGGAACTTTATTTTCACAGGGTCACAAATTGGGTATGCAGGCCCGTCTTACATTTGGCCCTTCCAAATACCTATCTTTCAGCAGAAGAAGGAAGTCCCACAAGACATCTATTTTCATTTGCTGAAGAAAAATAAGACATGGGGAGTGGGCGGGGGTGCGGTGGGATGAGAAGGAGCAGAAGAGATGGTCGAACGAGTTTTCCACAGCCTTTGCTTGTGGATAGAACATGTTAACTCACGAATCTGTGCAGTAGATTGTGGGATGTAGAGTAGCATGATCGCCAAACCAGGTGGTCATGGAAATCGATGATGATGGTGGTCTCAAAGAGACAGCAGAGCCATGCAGGAACCAGACGAATGTGTCTAAAGACGTCAATTTCGCATGGTCACAGTAAACGGGGTACTTAATTTATAACTTACCCCTGACGTTACGACAACGTCACGGAAGATATTCCCAATAAATTCTAGGGTGTTCAGGATGTAGTTTCTCGCGATTTATCTACAGCCAAGTTTAGGGTTAGGGTTAGCATTAGAAGACACTACATGAACACTCAAAAAAAAGCACCACACAACAGCACACTTCCACCCCTTGAAATAATGGACTGTCAGGTCAGCTGTGGATTTCCCACGGGGATTTCGTGTTTGGGGTACGTTAGAAATTAAGGTTTCGTGCTTTGAACAGCAACGAGGAAGGGCGGGCACTGTATAGGAGGTACACACGACACCAAATCTCTCCCTCCCACCCGCTTGATAATACCCTTCCGTATTACCCGCCTGCTATAGGGGTTTGTGCGTCATAACTAGATAACGCGTTGCCCGCTCAGACATTTAGCCTGAAGCACGGCTGGACACACTGACCGCAGCCTTGACCGGGAAACCAGGTTTGGAAGGTCACTGGCGCAGCCGATTGGGGAAATCCTTTCATGACGGCCTCATCGACGTCATCAATGGGCTAAATTTAGAAGCTGGGTCACACACGAATTACCCCCGGACAGCGGAACTTCACAGTTTGAATTCATGTCGTGCGTGCATGTACGAATTGACCAAGTGATTACTGCTGTGCTGGATTCTGCCATCGTATCGTAGTCTTCATCAGCTCTGCATTCATGGGTATGCATTATGTATATACTTTAGATTGATGTAGCACATAGTTTGATGTGCATTTTCTTTACTTTTAATTTGCGATTTCCAATAATGGCATAATACTTACTAGGAACTCACAGTGACATGTGTAACATGCCGATTCAGAAAGTGAAAGAGTTTCGATATGTCAAGCAAGCGCGTCTGACTGACTGAGTTAACACCTGTTAAATAGTTAATTAGTTTGTTAGCTGGCAGATTTCCTCATTGCAGATGGATCAACCCACTCCATAATTGCTCGGATCCCCTGGGATCGTCAGTAAATCCAGCAGCATATAGCAACTGACGACACTACAATATCGTTTAATAAATAATATCCAGTACAATTCCTCATCATCAAGTGCCTTGCCGACTGGCGTGGGCGATCATGCCTCTCCATAAACTGCGATCTCCTGCAGCATGTATCAGTTCGTGTGCCGACACACCCCCATGCCATGCAACAAGACTGTCAAGCATCTTCTCTCGTTGTCTTCCTCTATCCCTTCTTCCACAGATCTTTCCAGTGGTCACAACATGTTCTATTTTCCCTCTTTTTATAACATGGCCGAAAAATGATGACTGTCTCCTTCTGATGTCTGTGATAAGTTGTCTTCGGGCTCCCGCCTCTTTCAAAACCTTTTGGTTGCTCTTTTTGGCTGTCCAACTAAGCATTCTTCTGTAAAACCAAATCTCTGAGGCCTCTAGAAATTGTTTGGTCTGCCTAACAATTGCCCAGGATTCACAGCCATATGTTAAAACTAGATGTATCTAGCAAGAAAGAATTCTTTTTCTAACTCTCAATGACACCAGTACAATTGCTGCTGTTTATTGTCGGCCACTTGCATTCCCTGCGTGTGGTACATGACAAACCAATCTAAACAATTGTTTCACTGCGAGCAGGTTTCCCCCCTTGGAAAACAAAAGTGCTAGTACTCACCCCACTGTCTATTACATAATACTAGCAAAAGGTGCTGGTACTCAAGTACTAAGTACTGGAGTCAGTACCACTAAGTCACTAAGATGACAGACCAGACAGAGAGATAGACACCAGAGTAAAGAACCAAACACTATCACCTGCTAGTTAGCCCCACTACTTAGACACCCAAATGTCACTGACAGACCCGACAGAGAGATAGACACCAGAGTAAAGAACCAAACACTATCACCTGCTAGTTAGCCCCACTACTTAGACACCCAAATGTCACTAAGATGGCAGACCTGACAGAGAGATAGACACCAGAGTAAAGAACCAATCACCTGCTAGTTAGCCCCACTACTTAGACACCCAAATGTCACTAAGATGACAGACCCGACAGAGAGATAGACACCAGAGTAAAGAACCAATCACCTGCTAGTTAGCCCCACTACTTAGACACCCAAATGTCACTAAGATGACAGACCCGACAGAGAGATAGACACCAGAGTAAAGAACTAAATACTATCACCTGCTAGTTAGCCCCACTGCTTAGACACCCAAATGTTTGCCTTTCAGCAAAACAGCAAATGTTTAGCATCTTTAACCCTGACTTGACGCTGTCTGTGTCAAGTGTGGCATAGAAGTACCAGAACTGAAAATAACTAGCAGTGAAATGCACCGTCTCTGTAAGGGCACTTACCCAAGAAGGGACAGGGTTATGAACACCAGATTTGGAAAGAAAGTTGAAATAAGACTCTGAGTTATGTTGATAGACAAAGAATGAAATGGTTTGGTTATCTAATGAGAATGCAGCAAGATCGCACTGAATATCAGAGTTTTTGCAGCAGAACATCTGGAGGAAGGCGTGGTGGGAAAAACTGAGAATAGACCCAGGTCCCACTGCTTTCATGACAAGCATGTTGTAAGATTCAACTAATTAGGTGCATTTGTTGAAATCCGAGCGCAGTTGCCTGAGTGGTGAGAAACCAAGAGTTTGCATACATATAAGCCAGATCTGTGAAACGGATGTGCATACAACACTCAGGTTCTGGAACAAGACTAACGCTCAGAAACGGGCGAACACCCAGAACTTTCCGCCCAAGTTTACAACAGGTGTATGCAAAGATAAAAGAAAACCTGAAAACAGTTTGGAAAACATTGCCTTATACATGAACATATGGTCAATGAAAACTTTTATCATCTGTAGCAGAATCTGCGACATCTTACCTTGACTTTGTCCTGTCTGCCACCGAGCTTTCATTATTTCTCTTTGCTGTGACCTACAGGAAGTTTTGGTAGTGGAAGACTAGACTTGAGTTTCAACCTCGCCCCCGACCAGACTACAGATGATGATGTTCCCGAAACAGATACCACAGCGTGAGTTATCTCTTTGTCTTTTGTCATGGTCTCAATTTGTTTAGGTTTAATGTATTTTCCCCTTCTCTGATGGTATCAAAAGGTTCTCATTGTCCATTGTATTGAAGAAGTTTAATGCATATAGTTTAAAAGATATATATTCACTGAAAGAAATATTAAAGTGTTAAGAATGTGCAGTAAGATCACCTAGTATCAAGGATATGCAGTTATATCATAGTATCGAGGATATGCAGTTATATCATAGTATCAAGGATATGCAGTAATATCACATGGTATAAAGGATATACACTTATATCATATAGTTAAAAAAAGATTAGCACTGATTTCACACAGTATTAAGGATATGCACTGATATCACATAGTATTAGGGATGTGCACTGATATCACATAGTATTAGGGATGTGCACTGATATCACATAGTATTAGGGATGTGCACTGATATCACATAGTATTAGGGATGTGCACTGATATCACATAGTATTAGGGATGTGCACTGATATCACATAGTATTAAGGATATGGATGCACTCAGTGCAGAATGGATACAGAAATGATCTCCTCCTTCCACTTGTAGGTTTTGGGGCCAGCTGCTCTGTAACAGGCTTGTCGTACAGATGACTAATCTTTGTGTTCCAGCCACCCGTTTAAACGCAGCCACAGGAGAAGATCTCTACATTATATTAAAAATATGTTTATTGTGAATACGTGTTGTTAGAGCATTCACAAGAACAGTGGCGTGCATGGTGATAACAAACAAGTTGCATAGGGTGAAAGGCAGAGAAAGACCCCCCCCCCCCCCCCCTTCCCCACTCTTCCCAAAGTATGTGAGATAATTCCTGTTATGTGAAGAACACAGTCAGAAAAAGACTGGCTTGCAGAAACTCAACTGCATGAAGAACCTATGGCACAGCACCTGCAAGCCAGTTCAGGCAACAACTTTGAGACCACACATCTTTCCTGCTGCAACTTATTCTATGTGTCATAGACTCTTGCTCAGTCACTGCAGAAACAAGTGAAGCTTGTAAACTGACATGCTACATAACAATTCTTAGAATACCGTAGACCAAGAAGAAAAAAAAAAACATAGACATCCTACATGAACTGAGCATCAAGGAGAATTGGCTCATAAACAGCAGCCTGTCCTGAAAGCTGAAGTATTCTGACCATGTTAAAATGTCATGGTGGCCTGGAGAGAACAGTAATGGAGGGGACAGTTTCTGGGAAATGGGGCAGAGGCAGACCTCCTCTGCAGATGTGGATATAAGACACTGAAGATGCATTGGTTGTGAAAGCACATAGGGCTGAAGAATTGGCTAGAGAAAAAGAGAATTTCAGGTCGGCTGTGATGAAAGCGACATTCTGTGAAGAACCCGCTGAATGATGTACATATTATTCAGTGTTAGGCAGGGAAAGGAGGTGACTGACAACTTTGTGAAGAACACTTAATGAGCCGACCAAAAGGTAATAAATAATATACAAATCACCAGCTGGATCAGAATGCCAGATGACGATGAGGATAGATTAGCATTACCCAGTATTAGCAGGACCTGACATTGTAAGTTGACCTGATATATTCAGAATAGGTGTGACTGTCCGAGTTTATATGCGTCGTGCTTGTGTCTGGATGTTGTGTGGTAAACATATAGTGTTTACACGGAGCACAATATTGACTTGCATTTGTTTGGTCCGTTGCAGACATATCAATGTTGGTGCAGACTACCAAGCTGTGCTTCCTGAACTTAGAGGTGAGGGTTCACTTTATTCTCTCTTTGTTTAGAAAGTATTCTCCTGGGTGGACACAGGGCACGAATTCTCCTGGGTGGACACAGGGCACAAATTCTCATGGGTGGACACAGGGCACGTATTCTCCTGGGCGGACACAGGGCACGTATTCTCCTGGGTGGACACAGAGCACGTATTGTCATGGGTGGACACAGGGCACGTATTCTCATGAGTGGACACAGAGCACGTATTCTCATGAGTGGACACAGGGCACGTATTCTCCTGGGTGGACACAGAGCACGTATTGTCATGGGTGGACACAGGGCACGTATTCTCCTGGGTGGACACAGAGCACAAATTCTCATGAGTGGACACAGGGCACGTATTCTCCTGGGTGGACACAGGGCACAAATTCTCATGAGTGGACACAGGGCACGTATTCTCCTGGGTGGACACAGGGCACGTATTCTCCTGGGTGGACACAGGGCACAAATTCTCCTGGGTGGACACAGAGCACGTATTCTCCTGGGTGGACACAGGGCACGTATTCTCATGGGTGGACACAGAGCACAAATTCTCCTGGGTGGACTCAGGGCACGTATTCTCCTGGGTGGACTCAGGGCACAAATTCTCCTGGGTGGACACAGAGCACGTATTCTCCTGGGTGGACACAGGGCACGTATTTTCATGGGTGGACACAGGGCACAAATTCTCCTGGGTGGACACAGAGCACGTATTCTCCTGGGTGGACACAGGGCACGTATTCTCCTGGGTGGACACAGGGCACGTATTCTCATGGGTGAACACAGGGCACGTATTCTCATGGGTGGACACAGGGCACGTATTCTCATGGGTGGACACAGGGCACATATTCTCATGGGTGGACACAGGGCACGCCAGCTGCAGAAACTTAGTGGTTAGATTCTCGTGTGCCAACCCAAGGGTCAGAAGTTCAAATCTGCAGCAGTGCAGATTAAATTGACGTTGGCTTCCATGCCGACACCACCTAAAATTTGTACCTGGCAACATCCTGGTGAGAAAAGCTGCCAGTGTGAATGTCAGTTGGTCTATCAACATGTATGTCTAACCGGGACTTATTTTCTGGAATGGAGAGGGGGGGGGGGGGGAGGTGCTGGCGCTGACCACAAAGTTTAAATAATAAAGATGCCGGTACTCACTACTTTTGTAAAAACATGCCGATATCCACCACAGATATTCTTATTTAAACAGAAAGTAAAGTAAAAGACCCTTTTCCGCGCCTTAAGGCATATAGGGCTAGACCTATATTTTTGTAGACCAATCGGCACAAGATGTGTGATGTGGTTAGTATCACGCTGGTCGCCTTTACTTCCCGGGACTGCACTCGGTACCCACTCAAGGCTGGGTCAACCTGGAAGCCAAGGTCATTTAAAAAAAGTCTGCCTCCGCCAGCGAGCAAACCCATGACCATCCGATCTGCATCAAGCGTCTAGCTGTTCTGCCACGGCGACTCCCCAGTACTGCGTACCACCCAGAAAAAAAAGTCGCGGTACTTGCGCTGTATACCAGAAGTGGGAAAAGGGTCCTTGACTTACGCGGGGCATATGATACAAGATGACCTCATTGATTGACAGTGAGCACTGGTTGGTTGCAGCTCTACTGTAGGAGATGGAGCTATTTAGGCTTGATGCCTTGACTTTGAGATTGTTGGAGAGTCCTGAAGAGGGCTTTCATATGTGGAATTGAGTTTGTTGGAGAGATCAACCTCCTGACCTAGTTAGTATTGATGACTGTGTCCATTTGAGCTGTGTTGTAGAGCGACTCTCCCCTCTTCAGTGTCAGAAAACATTATGGTATGCAAGCCTGATACGGGGAGCTGACAATTAAATATGAACATTCGGATCTTCAGAATATTTTCTAGACGGGGCACCTAGCAGTTGGTCTGGCTTCTCAGCGTAGAGATGCTTGAAGTCTGGATAGACTCCACAGTGTAGAGAAGCTCCTAGTCTGGGGATATTGTCCATAACAGGGAGATGCTCCCATTGTGTGAATAGTCTTCATAACAAAGAGAAAACTTCATAACATAGCCCCAATGTGTGAATAAACTCCACTGCAGATTGCCCCAGTATCTTGGACAGTGTGAATGCTTTCTCCGTGTCCTGGGGTGAACATTTGTATTTAGGTGTAGTCTTGTGATCTAGGATTTTGATTGCTGTGAATGAGCTACTTACAACATCAAACTATCAAGTAAGTCAGACCAAATTAAACAGATTTGCAGAAAGAATATCAGCAGCCTCCTCTGGCTGTAGTGAAATGCCTTAAGCTAACTTGGTTTGGATGGACATGTGGTGTGACATGATTCGATTGCCTCGCACTACAAGGAACATTGTGGGGTAGTCGAAGTAGACAGGGCCAAAGAAAAACCTGCAGTGATACATCAAAAAATGGACAGAACTAAATGACTATACATTTGTTCAACAAGTGGAAGACAGACAAAGACTGCAGGCTATGTGTGCTGGTGCTAGCATCGAAACATTGCCACGACCCTAATGGGTCAAGGGTTATGTTATAGATCTTATACTTGCTCCATAGAGCAGGAGATTGTGATGGATACACTGAGAGATTTCCCGTTAGTTTTGTGAGTATGATGGAGGATGTGAAAGTGTGTATGATTTGCCGCTGAAAGAGATGTTGATGTGTCTTGCAGTTCGGTCTTGGACGGAAGCCAGCGATGTAGTGGATGACAGGAGAGCCCTGCTGTGGGAGCCATCCTCTCAGAGAGATAATACAGACAGCCAGAGTAAGTAATTTCTGTGTGTGAGTTCACGCATGTATGCTTGCATTTTTATAATCACCATTTCATTGTTCCCTTTTTCTGCACCCTCTGGATTCTAGCTTCAGATTTCAGTATCTGTTTTCTGGATACGGTTTGATGTCTCTTTGGAACCTGTGTTGTTATAGAACTGGAAGGCTAACCCTGGGAGATAAATGCCTGAAAAAGTTGGAACTGCAAACTGAAAGATGCTGATATCCCAACTATGCTGTACACAGGCACAATGCATGATGTCGTTGAATGAATGCAGAAAAGCTTTTCTGTTACAGTATGTGTGCTTTCAGTTTTTCTTTTATCATACTGTGACCAGAAGAGCAGAATAGTGTGCTCATAATGTAAGGGTCGCACATTGGGGGTTCTCAATGGTGTAGTTGTTAAAGTGTGTGCCTTGCACTCTGAAAGTAGTGGGTTTGGGACCCTCTGTCAGTTTGTGAGTGTGGATGTTTCAGAGATCTGAGAGGAGGAGGGTCATCACTGGAGTTGGTGAGTGTTGTGCTTTGTGTGATGCTCTTAGCACTTGAGCACTTCTCCATGGAGGGAGAGGGGACCTAGCTGTGTGAGACAACACCTGGTGTTGTGGACTGTCTTGAAACATCTTTCTACAGGAAGTCACCTACCTTTGTTAACTGGTCTCCTGCAATACTTGAATCTGCCAGTTGGTTATCACACTGTATCAGTGAAGCAACAAATAATAACACTGCGACCTACCAAATATGGCTTAAGATGGAATGAATGAGGCTTGGCGTGAGAGAGACTGCCTCGAACCTCTTGCAGAAAGCTGTAGCTGCAAATCCACGCAGTCGGAAAACAGCTTTGCAAACAACTTGATGTATGGTAGTTAAGGGTCTATGCTCCAGTGGTAAGTGAAGTACCACATGAATGGTTGCATGTGATGATCTGTGCTGTTGCACTTGATGATCTGTGCTGTATTTGTGTCTGTTCCAGTGCAATGCTACCAGGATTTCTCCTGCACGGCTGCAGTCAGGGGCAATGGTTGCAACGTGGAGTATGCTCTACACCTGCTTCACCTGGCCAACGGTGACATCAGTGTAGGTGTCGTTTTGTTGGTCAGATCAGATATTGAGATGTTTGCCTGTTCTGTCATGGTATCGTTACATTCTGGTTGTGGGATAGATGTGGACAGACAAGGTAGATAGGCCCATATCCCAGGGTAGAATATGAAAGACTAAATGTAACGTTTCATATTCCAGGCTTCAGTATGATAGTTTAACAAGGGGATGGATAGTTAGGTGTGTGTATGACTGAGTCAATATAGTGTTTGTGTATGTTTTTAAGTAAGCCTTATGCTCATTTAATGAGTTTAGTATCCCGGCCCAGATAATAATTTCTTTATCCTCAATTCTAATTGATTTAAGTTTTGGAAGAATAACTAACTTCATTGCCAATTTTACAAATATAAGTTTCATTACATTAGCATATGTGTTATTATCTGGTAATGCATGACTGGTTGGATGGATGGAAAGCTGCTAGAAGACTTCAGTAATGTCTTCACTTATCTGCTGACAATTTTCAGTTCACTTCCATATATCAGGATTTGCTCTGTCTGTATAGATATTCAATAACTGTTTATCACCTCACTTGACAGCCATGTGTTCTACAAAATGGTCATTTTGATCCTGTGAACTGATGCGGTTGTCTGGGCCACTCTGTTTCTATCTTGTTTAATAAATTTTTAGATCTGTGGCCGTTAAGTCAGCAAACACTTAGAGAGTCCCCCGTGTGGGTTCCGGGGTCCTATTATAGGGAAAACAAGAATAGACCCACTGCCTACCCAAAAGCATATCGTAAGAGTCGACTAATTGGGAGCTTCCTTGGAAGTCGGAGTGCATCTGCCTGAGAGGTAAGGAACCAGCAGTCTGCATACAAATGAGTCAGATCTGTAAAATGGATGCACACGCAACACTTAGGTTCTGGAACAGGACTGCAGTCCAGCAGTGGGTAAACAACCATAACTTTCTGCCAGAGTTTACAACTGGTGGACACGAAGAAGAAGAAGACTTAAAGAGTTCTGATCCCTTTCAAAGTTCATGTTTAACATATTTTCAGGAAGCCATGTTGATGCTGATGGCAGACCCTCCAATGCTTCCTGTTGGTCATCCCATGCTGGACTACAAGTATCAGGGTAAGAGTCTTGTCCCTTGTCCAGTGGCTCAGCTACAGGATGACCAGAAGAGGGTGTTCTGAAGGAGGAAATCCGAGCATTGTTGAATGGTTGTACAGAGGGTCAATCAATGCACACAGTCAACAGTGAAGGCAATCAGTCAGTCCACAGTGAAAGCAATCAGTCAGTCAACAGTGAAGGCAATCAGTCAGTCAACGGTGAAGGCAATCAGTCAGTCAACAGTGAAGGCAATCAGTCAACAGTGAAGTCAATCAGTCAGTCAACAGTGAAGTCAATCAGTCAGTCAACAGTGAAGTCAATCAGTCAGTCAACAGTGAAGTCAGTCAGTCAACAGTGAAGTCAGTCAACAGTGAAGGCAATCAGTCAGTCAACAGTGAAGTCAATCAGTCAGTCAACAGTGAAGTCAATCAGTCAACTATATTGATTTGAAAAAAAAAAAAAACCTAGTAAAGGACCCTTATTCCTGCCTTTGGGCACATTGGGTATTTAGTGCTCAACATCTCTTGAGACCATTTGGCACTCGGTGAAGAATGTGGCCAACCTCTACCGGCTGCCTTTACTTTCTTTGACTTTACCCATTTAAGACTCAGCCTGGAAGGCATGGCCATTAAAAAAAGACCTTTTTAAGATTTAAACCCACAACCTTCGGAACCACAGGCGAGCAGCTAGCCACTACACCATGGCAGCTCCCTGTTATAATGATAAGTTTAGTTATTTTTTTGCTACCCGTTAAATACTCATGAGAATCTCAGAAATTGTGTCTTTGTTACCCCTGAATTGCATTCATGGCAAACTCTTGGAGTTCTTCATGGCAAACTCTTGGAGTTCTTCATGGCAAACTCTTGGAGTTCCTCATAGCAAACTCTTGGAGTTCTTCATGGCAAACTCTTAGAGTTCTTCATGGCAAACTCTTGGAGTTCTTCATGGCAAACACTTGGATTTCTTCATGGCAAACACTTGGAGTTCTTCATGGCAAACTATTGGAGTTCCTCATGGCAAACTCTTGGAGTTCTTCATGGCAAACTCTTGGAGTTCCTCATGGCAAACTCTTGGAGTTCTTCATGGCAAACTATTGGAGTTCCTCACGGCAAACTCTTGGAGTTCTTCATGGCAAACTATTGGAGTTCTTCATGGCAAACTATTGGAGTTCTTCATGGCAAACTATTGGAGTTCTTCATGGCAAACTATTGGAGTTCTTCATGGCAAACTATTGGAGTTCCATATGCTTAGAAGATAATATTTTTGGGACTGTGGATATTTTCTACTGTGGTGGAATCAAAGAACAAACCTGGTTCTTTAGTCCTTCATTGTCTTACTGGTGGAATGAAAGAACAAACCTGGTTCTTTGTACCCTCATAGTCTTACTTGTGGAATGAAAGACTATTTACATTTATTTATATTTAATTTACATGATATTTTCAGAATCTGATTCTTGGAACTCTAATGAGATGGAGAGGTTTTACAGATCAATCATGATCCATGATAAGGACTTTTTCAAAGTTTCCAAAGATGTGAGTATCTTTTGCTGCACTTGGTCATTGATTCTCTATCTACCCTAGTCGGTAAAATGAAATAAAATATTGATATCCTGGGCATATAATTTGAGCTGCTTATGAGCGTACTTTTGTAAAAATATTTCTCGTGTCTCCCCATGTTGGTTCAGGGGCCCCTATATGGGGTAGAACAAGAATACTCAACGCCTTTCTGACATGCATGTCGTAAGAGTCGACTAACTAGGGGCTCTATTCGAAGTCTGAGTACATCTGCCTGAGAGGCAAGGAACCAACAGTCTGCATACATGAGCCATATCTGTAAAACAAATGTTTGACAGTCGGTGAAGTGAAGAAGAAGACATGCATGTCGTAAGAGTCGACTAACTAGGGGCTCTTTTCGAAGTCTGAGTACATCTGCCTGAGAGGCAAGGAACAAACAGTCTGCATACATGAGCCATATCTGTAAAACAAATGTTTGACAGTCGGTGAAGTGAAGAAGAAGACATGCATGTCGTAAGAGTCGACTAACTAGGGGCTCTTTTCGAAGTCTGAGTACATCTGCCTAGAGGCAAGGAACCAACAGTCTGCATACATGAGCCATATCTGTAAAACAAATGTTTGACAGTCGGTGAAGTGAAGAAGAAGAAGAATTAGTCTTCTTCTTGGAAGTTATAAGCAAATGTTTACCTGTAGTTGAATTTATGCTTGTACAAATGGCATAGTTGTCTGTTCCACTGTACTTGTGCAAATGGCATAGTTGTCTGTTCCACTGTACTTGTACAAATGGCATAGTGGTCTGTTCCACTGTACTTGTACAAATGGCATAGTTTTCTGTTCCACATGGGATGGCCAATTCCGATTGTCCATTACGACATAGTTCATTTGAAAGGATTTATCCTTTTTATGCCTCATGATATGTTGACATAATTTCTCTAATATTGTTTCTGTAGTTTGCATCTGTATATTTAAGCAGAGACATTTCATGCCAGCCAGCGAGGCAGCTGATAATGATGTGGTGAAACACAGAAAAATACGCCAGGCAGTAGTTTGGGCAAGATTGCAACACTTAACACCGCTGGCCTGGGAAATAAAACAGAAGAGATTATTGAAATGATGGAAAAAAGGAAAATCAAGTTAATGGGGCTAGCTGACATAAGATGCAAGGGAAATATTAATAAGAAAATACACAGAGGCTACTTACTAACATATGCAGGAGGAGAAATATCGAAGAATGGAGTGGGTTTCCTGGTACATCCGGACATATCTAACTACATATTAGACATACATTATCACTCAGATAGAATTATTACTTTGAAAATTAAAAGAGGAGAACAAGCTGAAACATATATACAGATATATGCACCATGCAATGATAATTATACAGAAGAGCAGAAAGATGAATTCTTTGACGATCTGTCTGATGAGATAAAGAAAGTTGAGGGGAGCAGCATACTATATGTAATGGGTGACTTCAACGGGAGGGTAGGAAATAACAGAAGAGAATACGAACAGTTTTTAGGTTCACATGCAGCTAAGAACAGTGCTAGAAATGGAAATGGTCAAAGAATATTGGATCTATGCAGCCAGCACAATCTTTTTATTACGAACACATTCTTTGACCATAGAGATTCACAACTTTACACTTGGTACAAATGGAATGATGTCTCCATCAAGAGCCATATTGACTTTATACTTACCAGAGTTCAAGGAAGAAGGAGAATTCTTGATTCAAGAGCAATCCCTAATGATCTATGTGACACTGACCATAAAAAAGTTGTGTTAACAGCAAAACATCTTAAATTAAAGAAACACAGAAATAAATTTAAAAAAACAAGGATCTCATCAAGATAGCAAATCTGAAACAGGAAGGAGTAAAAGAACAGTTACAACAGAAAGTAGAGACAGCATTCAAACAACTTCCACATGTAGTTGGCAATATTGAGGAATAATGGAGTAAATATAAAAAAACTATGCTTAGTATTGCAGAAGAATTATGTGGAAAACGGAAGAGTGGAAACAGACGGGGAAATAACAAATATTCACCTCGGTGGTGCGAAGAAGTAAAAAAAGCAATTAAAAAGAAAAAAGACTTATATAAACAGTGGATAAAATCAAAGAAAGAAGAAGATTATATAAACTATAGACTGCAAAGGAGAGAAACCAACAGGAGTGTCAAGAAAACAAAACAAGCATCCTGGGAACGTTTCGGTGAGTCACTAGCAGAAAATGAGAAAACAGCCAGCAGAAAATTTTTCAAAGTAGTTAAAAATATGCGTAAAAGAGATGAGAGCTACAACCCCACTGAAATAATTAATGATAAGACATGAAGGCCATTGATAGATCCACCCGAGATAGCAGAAAGATGGAGGGAATACTTCAATGAGCTCTTTAATCCTCTAGGAGATCATCAGGAAAGAACAACTGAAGAGCACAGAGCAACAGTGTTAGAACCACACATACTAATGGATGAAATAGAAAAAGTCATTAAACAGTCTCCCAAATATAAAGCACTAGGAGCTGATAGATTACCAACAGAAATAATTCAAGCAGCAGGTGAAAGCAGCATCAGATGGCTTCAAAGAATATTCAATGCAGCATGGGTACAACAAAGGCCCCTATTGATTGGCAAATGGCAATAGTTATACCATTGTGGAAGAACAAAGGAAGCAAACGAGAATGCGGTCAATATCGAGGCATCTCTCTTTTAAGCCATGTTGGCAAAATGTA
Organism: Candidula unifasciata; assembly: GCA_905116865.2. NCBI lineage: Eukaryota > Metazoa > Mollusca > Gastropoda > Stylommatophora > Geomitridae > Candidula > Candidula unifasciata. The sequence goes on from CAJHNH020001202.1 coordinate 395,569, forward strand.
TGCCAAGATAATAGAAACAAGACTGAGACCAGTGATAGAACCACAGCTGGCAGAAGAACAGATGGGATTTAGGAGAAATAGAAGCTGCACAGATGCAATCTTCACACTAAAACAGTTAATAGAAAAGAACATTGAATACAATAAGAACTTATTTGTGGCATTCGTAGACCAGGAGAAGGCATTTGACAGAGTCGACAGACAATTATTATGGAAAGTAATGGCAAGATATGGAGTTAGCGAACACCTCATCGAAGTGTGCAAAAGTTTATACAGGGATTGTAGAAGTGTAGTTAAAATAAATCAGGGAACATCTCATCCTTTCACAGTGACATCTGGAGTAAGACAGGGGTGTGTCTTATCACCACTGCTGTTTATCACCTACATCGACAGTATATGCAAGAATGCCAAGCCCATGAATGAAGATCTTAGTAAGATCAACGAATTACTCTTTGCAGATGACCAGGCCTTGATAGCAGATACAGCCATGAAATTGCAACAATATCTAACATCCATGAATGAAGAATGTAAAACAAATAATATGAGAATCAACACTGAAAAGACAGAAGCAATGTCAATAGGAAAAAAGAAGACAGATCTAAACATAGCAATAGAATACAAAGGCATTAAACAGGCATCTGAGTTTAAATATCTGGGAACTACATTTACCGAAGATGGGAAATTGGATAAAGAAATTAACATTAGATGCAGTAAAGCAAACCAAGTATTGGGACAGCTAGCCCCCCTCTTACAGCATAAGACAATCCCAATCAGCACAAAGAGACATCTTATTCAAAGCATATTTATTCCAACTCTGTGCTACTAGTGCCAGACATAGTCACTCACAACAAACCATAAAAGAAAATTAGTAACCACGGAAATGAGATGTCTGAGAAGGGCTGTAGGAGTGAACATAAGAGATAAGATCAGGAATGAGATCATAAGAGAACAGGTCGGCACAGAACCGATTCTGGATTACATACAAAGACAGCAAGTGAAATGGTTTGCCCACTTAGAGAGAATGCCTTGTGACACCATACCATACAAAGCATACATGGAAAGAAAAGAAGGACGTAGAGCACGGGTTAGACCAAGAACAAGATGGAAGGATAACATCAGAGAAACTCTACAACAGCACGATGTGCTTATGGTCGAGGCAGCCAGAAGAGCTAGAAAGAGAACCTTATATCTCCCTCGACACCCACAGCAGTGAAAGAGGAAGTGAAGAAGAAGAAGTAGTTTGGGCAATATATTTTGTTGTTTCATCAGTTCTCGTTATGCCTAGTGGCACATGAGGCTTCAGAGAGGACTTTCCATGCTTTCCTGTCCTGTGCAATCTTCAGTGCAGTTTTCCATGTCAAAGATGCAGCACTCAGGTCACTTTCCATCGTTCATCTCCATGTTGTTTTTGGGCGCCCCTTTTTTCTCTTTCCCTCTGATGTCCATTTTGTTGTTTGCATCCTCATTACTACTATTCTGTATTTTCAGTTTTAACATGTGACCGTGACTGTTGGAGACCCAGTAATGACACAGGACAAAAGTTAAATGCATTTGAATACAACAGGCTGAGGAAAATGATGAACATAAAATGGGAGGAATATAAGAGAGGTGAAGAAATAAGGGAAATGTCTGGGCAACCACTGGTATCAACAGCTGTAAGGCAGAGAAGATGGTGCTCTACTGGACACGTTCTAAGAAGAGATGAGCCGAGAATAACTAACAGGCACTGAAATGGGAAATAGAAGGACTGAGGAAACAAACGACATAGAAGAGAAACCCAGAGGAAAACATTGATGTGAGAGGCCAAAGCTGCAGGACTGGATTCCATCCATGATATCTGAGTGATTGCACAGGATGGAGTGGACAAATAGACAGCGAGCCCTATGTGATATGTAATGACACAACAGGAGAATAAATGAATGAATCCTTATTATTTAAATTCTCAAACTTAGAACCCTACCTTAAACTTGATAATGTTTTATAACACAGGTGGGGACAAAGTCTGTGAAGCAGTGTGTACAGTTTTACTACGTGTGGAAGAAGGTGTGCCCTGACGACTACCGCCGCCTTCGATCCGGTCGTGGCAAACAGAATGACTACAACACCCGGCGGAGCGCAGTGAAGACCACATCAACAGCACCGACAGAGAAGGTATCACAGGTGCCGGTAGTCAGTGAGTCCCAGGTTCTCCTGGCCGGTGTGGCTGCAGTGGAAGGAGTGGAGGAAAATGTGGAGTCTGTGGATTCTGACAATACCAGCCTGCTGTCAGACAATGATGAAACCAGCATGGCTCCAGATGTGAGCAGAGTTGTGGTAATTGTGGACATATTTTTTACCGTTTCCCCGTTGATTTCTCTGTTGATTTCCCTGTTGATTTCAGTGTGCTCTTTGTTTTTCCAGCCTGTAATGTTTTATTTTGATGTTTAAAGGTGAGAAGATTGACTTTATTGTGGCGGATACCATCCCTGTGGCTTTGATTTTCTCCGCAGAATGGCTGCCAAGAGCACCACACAGAGCATGGACTCTGTAGCTCTAGTGATTATCTCTACGCATCTCCATAAAAAGTGCACCCATAAAGTAACTGGCAGAGTTTGGGCAACAAGCCCACACCTTTCAGAGTGTCAGGCTATTGGTTTTGAAGAAATAAAACTGTTCATGAATATGTGTGCTTCTTTTAGTTTTGACCATGTCTAATCAGACTTTAAGATATTGTGATATTTTCTGGGGGTCTCCATGGCAAAGTTGGTCAAACCGTTTCCTGCGCAGTGGGCGGCATCCGTGTCTTAGGCGTCGCGAGTCCGACTCGTAATCCAACGTACCGCGATGGAAACCCACTGCTGGCTGCGTTGATTTTTATCATGGTATGGGGCATCGCAAGTCGACCCAGTCTAAAATGGGTACCAGGATGGCTTTCCTGCGGAAGTAAAGACGGCAGGCGTAATGCTGACCACATTACCCACCCAGTGCCAATTGGTCTGTAAAAATATGGGGCACTCTTCCCATATATCCGATGCTCCCAAGGCGTGAAAAGGGATCTTTACTTTACTTTACCTGTGTCTGAATTACCGCTGTATACAAATATGTTATATTTGTGGATGTATTATATCTGTTTGTGGCTGGATGCATTATAGCTTTTTAACTGTACTATAGCTGTGTATGTGTATTATAACTGTGTATATGTTTATTATAGTTATAGCTGTGTATTTGTGTGATTAGAGCTGTGTATATGTGTATTATAGCTTTGCCAGTTCACTCCTTGCAACAATCTCTACTTCACAGTCAGTACAGAGCAGTGCTGCCAACACAGCCTGTTCAACCCCTACCAGAGTGGAGTCACCCACACCCTTACCTCCACCACAGTTTACCTGCACATTTGAGGGCTGTCATGTGGTGAGTGTGATATTTTTTGTTTCTCAAGTTGGGATAAAACAGCCCTTGTTCAACCATCAAGACATTGTGTCTAGGGCGCATGTTTATATTATTAGTCTGTTGATCGTTTGTTCAAATCCTTATTAAATGTGGGCGTTTAAATTGATGACCATACTTCTGTCTCTGGTCATTGCTCTTTGGGTACAGGACATCTTGCTCTTTGAGTACAGGAAATCTTGATCTTTGGGTACAGGACATCTTGCTCTTTGGGTACAGGACATCTTGCTCTTTGGGTACAGGACATCTTGATCTTTGGGTACAGGACATATTGATCTTTGGGTACAGGACATCTTGATCTTTGGGTACAGGACATCTTGATCTTTGGGTACAGGACATATTGCTCTTTGGGTACAGGTCATTTTATTGTATGGACTGGACATCTTGCTCTTTGAGTACAGGAAATCTTGCTCTTTGGGTACAGGACATCTTGCTCTTTGGGTACAGGACATCTTGATATTTGGGTACAGGACATCTTGATCTTTGGGTACAGGACATCTTGATCTTTGGGTACAGGACATCTTGATCTTTGGGTACAGGACATATTGATCTTTGGGTACAGGACATTTTATTGTATGGACTGGACATCTTGCTCTTTGAGTACAGGAAATCTTGATCTTTGGGTACAGGACATCTTGCTCTTTGGGTACAGGACATCTTGATATTTGGGTACAGGACATCTTGATCTTTGGGTACAGGACATCTTGCTCTTTGGGTACAAGACACCTTGCTCTTTGGGTACAAGACATCTTGCTCTTTGGGTACAAGACATCTTGCTCTTTGGGTACAAGACATCTTGCTCTTTGGGTACAGGACATCTTGATCTTTGGGTACAGGACATCTTGCTCTTTGTGTACAGGACATATTGATCTTTGGGTACAGGACATCTTGATCTTTGGGTACAGGACATCTTGATCTTTGGGTACAAGACATCTTGATCTTTGGGTACAAGACATCTTGATCTTTGGGTACAGGACATCTTGCTCTTTGGGTACAGGACATCTTGATCTTTGGGTACAAGACATCTTGCTATTTGGGTACAGGACATCTTGATCTTTGGGTACAGGACATCTTGCTCTTTGGGTAAAGGACATCTTGATCTTTGGGTACAGGACATCTTGCTCTTTGGGTACAGGACATCTTGCTCTTTGGGTACAGGACATCTTGCTCTTTGGGTACAGGACATCTTGATCTTTGGGTCGGGACATATTGATCTTTGAGTACAGGACATATTGATCTTTGGGTACAGGACATATTTATCTTTGGGTACATGACATTTTATTGTATGGACTGGACATTTTATTGTATGGACTGGACATCTTGCTCTTTGAGTACAGGAAATCTTGATCTTTGGGTACAGGACAACTTGCTCTTTGGGTACAGGACATCTTGCTCTTTGGGTACAGGACATATTGATCTTTGGGTACAGGACATCTTGATCTTTGGGTACAGGACATCTTGCTCTTTGAGTACAGGAAATCTTGATCTTTGGGTACAGGACATCTTGCTCTTTGGGTACAAGACTTCTTGCTCTTTGGGTACAGGACATCTTGATCTTTGGGTACAGGACATATTGATCTTTGAGTACAGGACATCTTGATCTTTGAGTACAGGACATCTTGATCTTTGGGTACAGGACATCTTGCTCTTTGGGTACAGGACATATTGATCTTTGGGTACAGGACATTTTATTGTATGGACTGGACATCTTGCTCTTTGAGTACAGGACATCTTGATCTTTGGGTACAGGACATCTTGCTCTTTGGGTACAAGACATCTTGCTCTTTGGGTACAGGACATATTGATCTTTGGGTGCAGGACATCTTGCTCTTTGGGTACAGGAAATCTTGATCTTTGGGTACAGGACATATTGATCTTTGGGTGCAGGACATCTTGCTCTTTGGGTACAGGAAATCTTGATCTTTGGGTACAGGACATATTGATCTTTGGGTGCAGGACATCTTGCTCTTTGGGTACAGGAAATCTTGATCTTTAGGTACAGGGTACAGGACATATTGATCTTTGGGTACAGGACATCTTGCTGTCTGATCACAAGACACACCAAAAAACACCTTGCACAGCCCCATCCTAATCTTATATCATACTATAACAGATGAATGACCTTCTTGACCTGGCAACTGTGAGTCCATGTTCTGCTCTTATCTTTCAGACATGTTCCTCCAAGCAGAGCCTGAAGAGGCACCAACGCAAGCACCTGGACAAACCCCCTCAGTCCAGCCCGAGCGTTCCCAGGAAGCCGAGACCCACCACACCCAGCCGGTCCCCGGTCTACGACCAGTTTGGGGAAGAGGTGTTTCCCTGTCGTATTTGTGGCAGGTAGGTGGCGTTGGCGACATTTATTTTTGTGCTGGTCTACTGGAGGCCACATGTTTGTAGGCTGTGCTTGTATGCAGGTCTAGGCAACATTTACCCATATGTTGTTACCGGGTAGTATATCTAGGCAACATTTATCCATATGTTGTTACCTGGTAGTATATCTAGGCAACATTTATCCATATGTTGTTACCTGGTAGTATATCTAGGCAACATTTATCCATATGTTGTTACCTGGTAGTATATCTAGGCAACATTTATCCATATGTTGTTACCTGGTAGTATATCTAGGCAACATTTATCCATATGTTGTTACCTGGTAGTATATCTAGGCAACATTTACGTATATGTTGTTACCTGGTAGTATATCTAGGCAACATTTACCCATGTGTTGTTACCTGGTAGTATATCTAGGCAACATTTACCCTTGTTTTGTTACCTGATAGTACCTCTAAACAAAATTTACCCTTGTATTGTTGCCTGCTAGTACATCCAGGCAAAATTTACTCATGTGTTGTTACTTGGTAGTACATTTACCCTTGTCACTTGTTAGTACATCTGGACAACGTTTGCCCATATGCTGACAAATGCTCTGTCTGGTCAACGTGTCACATTTAGTGAGTGCATATAGGTCAGCAGTTATACATACTGTTGACAAGACAGATATCTGAGCAACATTTTCCTCAGTACTGTCACATGGTCGACAACTGACAAATGATTGGGCTATCTGTGGCCCTTGATCTTGCTTTTATGCCATAAACACAAGAGCAGCTTTGTGGAAGCTCAGTGATAGATAAGGGAAGACTCCACAAGGTTGATTTTTTTCTACACACCCCAGGCTAGAATGGAGACTATACATAAGTAGAAGTTAGTCTACACCCCAGGCTAGAGTGGAGACTGCACATAAGTAGAAATTAGCCTACATTCCAGGGTAGAATGGAGACTACACATAAGTAGAAGTTAGTCTACACCCCAGGCTAGAGTGGAGACTACACATAAGTAGAAGTTAGTCTACACCCCAGGCTAGAATGGAGACTACACATAAGTAGAAGTTAGTCTACACCCCAGGCTAGAGTGGAGACTACACATAAGTAGAAATTAGCCTACATTCCAGGGTAGAATGGAGACTACACATAAGTAGAAGTTAGTCTACACCCCAGGCTAGAGTGGAGACTACATATAAGTAGAAGTTAGCCTACATTCCAGGGTAGAATGGAGACTAAACATAAGTAGAAGTTAGTCTACACCCCAGGCTAGAGTGGAGACTACATATAAGTAGAAGTTAGTCTACATCCCAGGCTAGAGTGGAGACTACATATAAGTAGAAGTTAGTCTACACCCCAGGCTAGAGTGGAGACTACATATAAGTAGAAGTTAGTCTACACCCCAGGCTAGAGTGGAGACTACACATAAGTAGAAATTAGCCTACATTCCAGGGTAGAATGGAGACTACACATAAGTAGAAGTTAGTCTACACCCCAGGCTAGAGTGGAGAAAAAAAATATAATTAGAAGTTAGCCTACATTCCAGGGTAGAATGGAGACTACACATAAGTAGAAGTTAGTCTACACCCCAGGCTAGAGTGGAGACTACATATAAGTAGAAGTTAGTCTACATCCCAGGCTAGAGTGGAGACTACATATAAGTAGAAGTTAGTCTACACCCCAGGCTAGAGTGGAGACTACATATAAGTAGAAGTTAGTCTACACCCCAGGATAGAGTGGAGACTATACATAAGTAGAAGTTAGTCTACACCCCAGGATAGAATTGAGACTACCCCCAGGGTCAAGTCCTATGACTATTGTCTAATGAAGTCTGCTTGTGACTTCTAATCTACAGGGTGTTTGCTAAAGTGAAGAGCCGCAGTGCCCACATGAAGAGCCACAAAATTGCAGAACAAGCTCAGCAAGAGAAAAAGGCAGCAGAGATGGCCATTGCTAGTCAGGCATTTGCTAATGCGTGAGACGGGTTTAAATCTTTCATATGTCCACAACCTCAGGATGCCATGGCCGCATGGACAAATCAGCACGGGTACAGAATTTTATTGGTCCAGCCATTCGCAAATTGTAGCTAGGCTGTCTACTAGAAACTTGAGACTTCAACAACAGCATCCAGTTTATCAGAAAGCTCTTCTTTAAAACAACTGTTTTGCCAACTTCTGCTTGGCCCAACTATGTTATTGTGGTGTTATTCGATCAGCCATGGTTGGAAGATTATCCTGAAATCATCAGGTAGTTTATGATTTGTTGTGCAATAGTTCTTGCTGAGACCTCAAGGGCAGGCAGTTAGGCAGCTGAAAATATTTGCTGGCCATGTTCTTGTTAAAGCTTCCATGCAAGAAGTCTGGATTTTTTCACGTGTTGGCTTAGGGCGTGCAGTTATTACCCATCGAATATTGCTACAATGACAAGGGTTGGGTAGAAAACTGAAATTAAATCAGCATGATTGAAAGCATGAGTATGAATGACAGCAAGGAGCCATTGTCTCCGTCAGTTTTCCTACACAGCTAAGAAGACTGATAGACGACTGTGTGCTTTAATAAGGCTGAGGTCAGGGATCGGGCCCATTGGAGGTACATTAGAAGACTAGCTGCGGGAACCTGTGGTGACCTTATATGCACCGTCCTATTTGTGACCTCGATGGGACTAAATCTTTACCGTGGCTTATGTCGCATGCACAAGGATCCAGCATGGCCAGATAATAGCTGTTGCACCGCAGCGGCACAGGTTGCCAGTTATGGCGTTGTCATGTAAATAGATTTGATGTAATCTTGTACATAGATTTTATGTAAGCTTGTATATAACTTTGAAACTAAACCCAAATTTATGTCAGAAATGAAATAGTTGTACTGGGTGTCACTGTTTGTTTAGGGCTTACACTGTGTCAGATTTTCTAAAGCTTATTTGTGAAATGGGAGAGAATTGAGTTTTAGCAGCTGTGGGTTTTCTCTGGCTAATGTGGTTTTCGAATAATGTAAGGTATAACCCAGTTGTTCTAGCTTTGAATCATGTGAGGTATACCCCAGCTGTTCAAGCTTTGAATCATGTGAGGTATACCCCAGCTTTTCTAGCTTTGAATCATGTGAGGTATACCCCAGCTGTTCTAGCTTTGAATCATGTGAGGTATACCCCAGCTTTTCTAGCTTTGAATCATGTGAGGTATACCCCAGCTGTTCTAGCTTTGAATCATGTGAGGTATACCCCAGCTGTTCTAGCTTTGAATCTTGTGAGGTATACCCCAGCTGTTCTAGATTTGAATCATGTGAGGTATACTCCAGCTGTTCTAGCTTTGAATCGTGTGAGGTAAACCCCAGCTGTTCTAGCTTTGAATCATGTGAGGTATACAATGGCTGTCCTAGCTTTGAATCATGTGACATATACTACAGGTTAGGGCTATTCAGCTGGCGGCTTGTGACTCGAACCAGGCCCTCTTGCTCTGCTTGATTCAGGTCTCTGACATGCGCCGATCCCCACTTTCAACATTTTGACCCATGAATTAACTTAGTTGAATAGCTCTACCCTAGGTGGTCAGGGTTTGAATCGTGTGAGGTATACCCTAGGTGGTCAAGGTTTCAATCATTGCAGTGTTCTTGAAATTGATTGTGGCTGTAGACCGCAGAAGATTTGCTAAAACTCTCATTAGGTTTCCAGATTCAGGTATGTGATTGTGCGGAATATTCGGCCATCGACGTAAACTAAAACTCGTCCAGACTTGCATCGTGTGATATTTTTTTAAAAGAAATTTACTCTTGTTTTTTTTAATGGTTTGCATTAGAACACAGATGAGGTGTACAGTTCTGTTCCTTGGTATCTAAGTGCCACAGAATGTCTGTTTTTTTAAATACACACAGAAGCATGTCTGACCTTTTGGGTATAGGTAGGTATGAAAATGTCACCTCTGAAAGATGCTTAGACAGAAATGTGATGTACTTCGTCAGTACATAGGTAAAAATATGTGAACTGTAGAAGAACAAATGTGAAGAGATATGCAGGTATAAGTAGGGATTTTTATTTTCCTAGCAAATAGGTCCCAGTATTCGCCACAAAGTGTTGAAGAGATTTTTGATGCATGCGGGGAATTCTGTTCAAATTATGAAGCCAAAATAATTGCACTGGAAACAGCAGTATACCACCTAAAGACTGTAATGGATGTTTACCCTTCAAAAGCCCAAAATATTGTCATCTTCACAGATTCAATGTCTGCCCTTCAAGATCTGGAGGGCAGTGAACGCTGCAGAACTGACATAGCCAAGATAATCCTGGATGCCGATCAGCTTATTACTTCATACATCAGAATAGTGATGCAGTGGATTCCACGCCACTCCGGCACACCAGGTAATGACAGAGCTGACAGATTGGCAAAGAAAGGAGCAACACAAGAACCACCACCTACAGCGACAACCCTACAGACAACAAAAACACTTGTAAGAGCTATAAAGAAATAGACTTGGTTGAACAGATGGGCCATGGGAGACACTGGAAGAGAGGTTTATAGACATATGGCTGGCCCTGATCCTAATGACAGCATTAACCATCTAACAAGAAGGGACCAGGCTACCATCTTCAGACTTAGAACGCAACATACTCCACTCAGTGGACATCTAAACAGAATACAGCCACAACCCTCCCCAGAGTGCCAGCTATGTAACTACCTCTACGAAACTGTTGAACACCATCTCTTTGAGTGCCCAAAACTCAGCGAGACTAGAAGAACGCTACTCCCTCCAAGACCAGACAAGTGGAACACCTTGTACGGAGGAAAAGAACAGCTTGTGAAAACATGCAAATTCCACTACATGGCATTGGGCCATAGGGCGAAAGCTGGATCGATAACAACAACACCACAAAGTGTCTGCTACAGAGGGGCTGACAATCATGCTTAAAAATGTGCTAGAACTGCATACCGCCAGAGAAATGCCCTGAGTGTAATGGCTGTCTTTGCATATCTGCAATGGTGATGTAATCTCAATGGTTCAAGAGGAGACTACTCTGAACTATGTAATATATTTATAAGAGTTCTCTTTGCATGCTCCAGATAACTTCCTGGGTGCCATATTGCTGTCCTGCAGTGAATGCTGTTTTGAATTTCATTTCGTGTTACTGTAAATAACTTCAAGCAAACTAACAATTGTGCCACTTCTTGTGTCCTTTGCCAGGTGTTTCAAACATTTGTTGCTAATTCAAAGTATAATATATTTCTGAAAACTGAGGTGGCGTGTGACATTTAACAGGGTTTTGCGCATGTGTATGTATGAAACTGTTTTTATTTGCTTAGTTTGTCTTTTACTGCTTTATTAAATGCTTGCCGTTTAATATGGCTTGTCATTGTAGAAACTGGTTTGGTGCATATTTTGCTTGTTAATTTTTTATTCACCCCAAACACGGCGATTCCAAGATTTCCCTGGAAATCCAATAATATATGGAGGTTAGGATTAGTTGGTGTTGATTTCAAACAGTAACAGCCCTATAATATTAGACTTTTGGGGGGAACTCCGGATTCTCGGTGTTTAGGGTGTTTTCACAACTTTTATCTATAATCTAAAACACAAAGTCAGTGTGTTTGTTGTAAAACGTGCAATTGCGTTGACTCCTTCCATTGATGACCCATAGATGGGTTAAATTGAAAGGTTTTGTTTCGGCTACAGTTCTTTCCAAAAACAGATTGTGAGCTACTTCATCTAAGCAGCAGCAAGTCCAGATGAGGTGGTTTGGTCATCTGATGACAAGGCCCTGGTACCAACTGCCACAGAAAACCATGTTGAAGAAATATAATAAACATGGAGCCAGGGGAAGACCACACAACATGGAATGACGGTGTCAATAAGAACTTTAAAAAAATTAAGATCCTCTTAAGCAGTACAGGAAGTAAATTGTCTCTTCTTCTGAATGTTTGTCCGCTGCAAACTCCAGGGAAAATGACAAATGAATATACTTATCTCATTCAAATATTGAATCTATAAACAGATACTTGAATGAGAACTTGTATACATGGTTTGAGTACCTCAAGCAAGAGTAAGTTTTTGTGTGACTCAGTTAAAATGTCTGCATTCTTTGCCTTGAGGATTTTCTTAGAACCTGTGATCTTCCATTTTCACCAATCTTTGATAGTTTCTGTACCAGTCCACCGCTGTGATTTCTGTTTCAGAATCTGCCAAATATCAATGGTTTTTGTATCAGTCCAACAAGCCCTCGACACCCGCACCCCTCACATGGTTTTTACAAGTACTATGTCTTTATGGAGAGACCGGCTGAGTGGTTGAGCCCTGGGTTGTCATGCAGAAGAGCCATGATCAAATTCTCAGTAAGACTGGATATTTTCTGACGGGGGCAAAAGTTAAACCCTAACCTGTACTGTCGGTAGCGACAGCACTAGCCATACAGCCATCAATCCTCAGGCTCAAAGACCTGACAACCCCCTAACCTGTACTGTCGGTGGCGACAGCACTAGCCATACGGCCATCAGTCCTCAGGCTCAAAGACCTGACAACCCCCTAACACCGCAGAAGTGTTAATTTGTAGTCTTTGAAATGTCTTTATGGCATAGAGGTTAGTGAATGCTTTCACAACTTCACCATCCTCGGGTACAAGCAGTCAATTTCCTTACCATTGGTTTTTACAAACATGTTTTTTTTTTTGGTGGTTTTATGAAAAGCGGTACAAGAGTCGCACCATGGAAGTAAGTCCCAGATAGCAGTGGCCATACTGTAGCCAGCCTTCATTTTAAAGACGTCACAAATTGGTTAAAGGTTGTGGTTTCATTTCAGGACTGCGTTGTTCAGTTCATGAGTGCAATTTTTATGGAGGTCCCTAGGGATCGCCACTGGAGCTACAGAGGTCATGCTCTGTGCAGTGCTGTCGGCTGGTAGCTAGATGCTCTGCGGAGAGAGACTGAGCCATATGGGATCAAACCTGGTGCAAGGAACTTGATCCTCTCAACATTAACCTTAACCTAGATTTGGTTAAATTTTTTTGATAAGGTCAAATTGTTTCTGCTGAATGTTAAATTACAGATACATTTCTTTCAAGATGGTAGCATGGGAGGCCATGTTTTTTCGTTACAGTGACCAAATGTGAGGAATAAAAGAACACATTGTGCGATGGGTGGGATTCAAGAGGAAGACTTATGGATACAAATGTTACTTAGGAATGACAACATTACAAGGAGTGATGATGTGACAGGATTGTTGGGAGTGATGATATGACGGCATTGCCAGGAGTTATGTTGTGAGGGTGTTGCAGAGAATGAAGATGTGATGACGCTACAGGGAGTGATGTGTTGATATCTTAGGGAGTGATTTTGTGAAGACATCACAGGGAGTGATGTGAAGATAATTCAGGGAGTGATGTTATGAAGTCATTACAGGGAATGATGATGATGTGATAACATTACAGGGAGTGATGTGACAACATTACAATGAGTGATGTCATGAAACTACAGGGAATGCTGTTGTGATCACGCTGCAGGGAGTCATGTTGTGTTTCACCATGTTTGTTTTTAGTGTCATGTTTGTTTTTGATGTTAGTCATGTCTTAAAGGAACAGTTCTTCAAACAAGGTTTGTACGAAGGCAGCAGCTCCTTGACAACATTTTAATTGATCATTGCTTTGTTTTGTTTCCGTGAAGACATTCATTTGTGTGGTGAATGGGTGCTGTGAATGGGTTCTGTTGTGTGGTGAACGGGTGTGATTTTATTGTTGGCTTGATGGGTGTCTTTGTGGGATTGTGTTGTGTATTGGTGGTATTGTGTTGTGTATTGGTCAGGTTGTGGGGTGTATGGGTGGGATTCTGTGGTGGAAGGGTGGAGTTGTGGTGGGTGGGTGTGATTTTGTGATGACACCTAGGACAGTTTATTCAGAGATAGTTTGTAAAGGTAGATCTAGGACAGTTATCCAGGGGTAGATTGAAGGTGTGGTTGATAGCTAGGACTTTTCACCAACTGTAAATTGTATGGATGGAGTAAATTAAATATTTGAAGTTGTTCTTTCATAACCTTATGTGTGCAGCTTGTAAATTAACTGGTTCAGACTTTATGCTTTCAGGAAGGAAAAAAAATATATATATATATTTATATGCCTTTCCTTCCCCACTCATCTATGTAGAATACTTGAGCATAATATACAATCTTGCAGTGTATGATTATGTTAGTATGTGATGAGGAGGTGTGCTCATTTATATATTTTTTAACGAACTCTTGCATTTCAGGTGTTGAGATAATTGTGTGCAGGACTAAGTTACAGTCGTCAATCCTTTTATTTGATTTTACCCTATCTCAGGGACTCAGAGATTTCGTAGGGAATTCCCAGGGATGTCTAGTATGATGGGGGAGGGCGTGGGGGGTGGTTGTTAGTTAGTTTTAGTCACTGTTCACATCCTAACACCCCTATGCTATTGGACTTTTCCAGGATTTCCCTATGAAATCTAGGAGTCCCAAATTGGGTTGGAAAAAAAAAAAATTAAACCAGATGTCTTGCTATACAAATACTACAGGCGCACGTACACAAACACTCACACACACAGTGATGTGTGAGTATACAAAGTTACACAAACACACCTTACGGAATGGTTGGCCGCCTGCGCCGTGTGTCACACACAGTGATGTGTGAGTATACAAAGTTACACAAACACACCTTACGGAATGGTTGGCCGCCTGCGCCGTGTGTCACACACAGTGATGTGTGAGTATACAAAGTTACACAAACACACCTTACGGAATGGTTGGCCGCCTGCGCCGTGTGTCACACACAGTGATGTATGAGTATACATACGCAGGCAGAGCTACACAAACGCACATTACAGAACGGTTGGCCGCCTGCGCAGTGTGTCACACACAGGGATGTATGAGTGAGTATACATACGCAGGCAAAGCTACACAAGCACATATTACAGAATGGTTGGCCGCCTGCGCCGTGTGTCACACACAGTGATGTATGAGTATACATACGCAGGCAGAGCTACACAAACGCACATTACAGAACGGTTGGCCGCCTGCGCAGTGTGTCACACACAGGGATGTATGAGTGAGTATACATACGCAGGCAAAGCTACACAAGCACATATTACAGAATGGTTGGCCACCTGCGCAGTGTGTCACACACAGTGATGTATGAGTATACATACGCAGGCAAAGCTACAGAAACACATATTACAGAATGGTTGGCCGCCTGCGCAGTGTGTCACACACAGTGATGTATGAGTATACATACGCAGGCAGAGTTACACAAACGCACATTACAGAACGGTTGGCCGCCTGCGCAGTGTGTCACACACAGGGATGTATGAGTGAGTATACATACGCAGGCAAAGCTACACAAGCACATATTACAGAATGGTTGGCCGCCTGCGCAGTGTGTCACACAGTGATGTATGAGTGAGTATACATACGCAGGCAAAGCTACACAAGCACATATTACAGAATGGTTGGCCGCCTGCGCAGTGTGTCACACACAGGGATGTATGAGTGAGTATACATACGCAGGCAAAGCTACACAAGCACATATTACAGAATGGTTGGCCGCCTGCGCTGTGTGTCACACACAGTGATGTATGAATGAGTATACATACGCAGGCAAAGTTACACAAACACACGAGCTGTGGAAAAACTGAACTCATGAATTGAACACCGCTGGCATGAGACAAACCCATGGCTTTCGGAGCGCAAGGCTAATGACTTCATTATGGAGACCACAGTTTTACGTAGTGTTTGTGTTGTAGTTTTTCAATAATTTCTGACCTCTATTATTTGCATACTGAAAGGTTAACACACTAGGAGACAGACATTATTCTTCTTCTTCTTTTTGCCATTCACTGGCTGTAACTCTGCTGAAAATTTCTGGTCATTCATCCACTCCTGAACTTTGGTCTTGATCCAGGGCGTGGGTTTTGTGTGCGCATCTGTTTTATAGATCTGGCTTATTTGCCTGCAGACTGATTTTTGAGCAAATGTGTGATGATCATGGGGAAAGGAGGGGGGCGGGGGGTGCGCACGCTTGCTATACAAAGCAGATTTGTGATCATTGTGTGTGTGTGTTTTTCTAAATTAAACAAAGGTGCCATTATTTTGTTTGTTGGTGCTCTACAAAGCATTTCCTGTTTGTATGTATATGTTTGTGTTCTGTATTGGGAAATTTATGGTTACATATGTGCTATACTAAGCATTTCTAATTGTGTGTAAGCTATACTAAACATTTTCTAGTTGCAAAGATGTGCGTTAATAAGCAATTGTGTGTTTATATGGTGTGTTTGTGTGTGTATTTGCGCGCACATTACCCTAAGCAAGTGTACGGTGATAGTATATCTGTGCCATACTACGCAAGTGTGGTAATCATGTGTGTGTATGTATGGTGTACTAAGCAAATGTGTGATCATATGTGTGTATGTTGTGGGCGCTATACAAGCTGATAGGTAACCTCATGCGTAAGGGCAGCTATTTTTCAACATTTTCTCGCATTTGTACCTGTCTGTCAGATTGTGCCAAAAGTGTGCCAGCTTCACATGTCCATCGTCACACTATGCCAAAGTTTGCACAGTGTTTTAACACTCGTACAAACCCACATATGTTTGTAGCCTGTATGGGAGAATTTTCTGATTCATACTTAATATGTTTTTAATGAAAGCAAATCATAAGTGTCTGTGCTAGTTGAAAACTTCATGTGTTAAAAGTGAATGCTTTGAAAACTTCATCTGTTAAAAGTGAATGCTTTGAAAACTTCATCTGTTAAAGTGTAATCATTGAAAACTTCATATATTATAATTTACATATTGAAAATTGTATATGATAAAGTGGATGCATTGAAAACTTTAAATGTTGAAGTGTACACATTGGAAACTTGGTCCTGTCCGTACATTTTGAAAAACTTCATATGTTAAAGTATGAAAGTGTTCTTTTTGTGTGTGTGGGTATGTAAGCACCTTTGTGCAATTTTAAAATTCTCTTGTATGTGTATATATTTTGTTGCTGGTAAACTGATTATTTTTTAATGTATTGAATGTTCTGTGTATGTTCATCAAAATGTTTTGAGTTCACTGGTATAGTTTCAAATTATGGTAACAATTGTCTGTTGAACTGGTACAGTTATCTGTTGGTGTAGTACAGTACAATGTATAGCTACCATTTTGACTGGTACAGTTATCTGTTGGACCAGTACACCTACCTTTGGACTGGCACAGGTGTCTGTTAGACTGGTACACCTAACTTTGGACTGGCACAGGTGTCTGTTAGACTGGTACACCTACCTTTGGACTGGCACAGGTGTCTGTTAGACTGGTACACACCTGTTGGACTAGGTACACTTACCTGTTAAACACAAATGTCTGTTCAATTGGTACAGTTACCTGTGTTGGTGTGTCCCAAATTATCTATGTCTTCTTCAGTTCAGTATCTTTTTGTCTGTCTCTCTTTCTCTCTGCCTTGCTATATATATATGTCTCTCTCTCTCTCTCTCTCTCTCTCTCTCTCTGTTGTTTTATCCATCTGTCTCTCAAGGTCTTACTCCACCTTCCCGTGTGGGTTCCGGGACCCCACTGTGGGGAAAGCAAAAAAGGACCTACTGCCTCCCCAACAAGCATGTCCTAGGAGTCAACTACTTGGCAACTTCCTTCGAAGTCAGAGTGCATCTGCCTCGAGTGGCAAAAAAACAACCAACTGTACACAAAGCCAGTAACACAGACATACATGCAAAATTCAGACCCAAAAGCCAAAATCCAAATGGATGAACAAGGACTTAATGTCATATCTCTTAGTTTTTGAACAAGTCTCTTAGTCTCATTACTTATTCTCTCTGTTTCACTTTCATCCCACTCTTGTTTCTGCCCACTCCCTCACTTCCCAACCCAGGCTTGTCCAGGTATCATGGGTATCATACTGTAAACTCGTGGTGTAGCCTGTGTGTCCAGGTATCATGGCTATCATACTGTAAACTCGTGGTGTAGCCTGTGTCCAGGTATCATGGGTATCATACTGTAAACTCATGGTGTAGCCTGTGTGTCCAGGTATCATGGGTGTCATACTGTAAACTCATGGTGTAGCCTATGTCCAGGTATCATGGGTATCATACTGTAAACTCATGGTGTAGCCTGTGTGTCCAGGTATCATGGGTATCATACTGTAAACTCATGGTGTAGCCTGTGTGTCCAGGTATCATGGGTATCATACTGTAAACTCATGGTGTAGCCTGTGTCCAGGTATCATGGGTATCATACTGTAAACTCGTGGTGTAGCCTGTGTCCAGGTATCATGGGTATCATACTGTAAACTCATGGTCTAGCCTGTGTGTCCAGGTATCATGGGTATCATACTGTAAACTCATGGTGTAGCCTGTGTCCAGGTATCATGGGTATCATACTGTAAACTCATGGTGTAGCCTGTGTCCAGGTATCATGGGTATCATACTGTAAACTCGTGGTGTAGCCTATGTCCAGGTATCATGGGTATCATACTGTAAACTCATGGTGTAGCCTGTGTGTCCAGGTATCATGGGTATCATACTGTAAACTCATGGTGTAGCCTGTGTCCAGGTATCATGGGTATCATACTGTAAACTCATGGTGTAGCCTGTGTGTCCAGGTATCATGGGTATCATACTGTAAACTCATGGTGTAGCCTGTGTGTCCAGGTATCATGGCTATCATACTGTAAACTCATGGTGTAGCCTGTGTGTCCAGGTATCATGGGTATCATACTGTAAACTCATGGTGTAGCCTGTGTGTCCAGGTATCATGGCTATCATACTGTAAACTCGTGGTGTAGCCTGTGTGTCCAGGTATCATGGGTATCATACTGTAAACTCATGGTCTAGCCTGTGTGTCCAGGTATCATGGCTATCATACTGTAAACTCATGGTGTAGCCTGTGTGTCCAGGTATCATGGGTATCATACTGTAAACTCATGGTGTAGCCTGTGTGTCCAGGTATCATGGGTATCATACTGTAAACTCATGGTGTAGCCTATGTCCAGGTATCATGGGTATCATACTGTAAACTCGTGGTGTAGCCTGTGTGTCCAGGTATCATGGGTATCATACTGTAAACTCGTGGTGTAGCCTATGTCCAGGTATCATGGGTATCATACTGTAAACTCGTGGTGTAGCCTGTGTGTCCAGGTATCATGGGTGTCATACTGTGTCCAGATTGTTCCCTGTGTGTCCTGATTATGCCTGCACCTGAGTGGTCAGTTGGTCAGCAACTGGACTTGTCAGTTTTATTTCTGAGCTTTGTTCTCAGCCTGATTATGGTGCCATAAATCAATGATGAAATTTTTACATAATGTAATGTATTATAATTATATGCTAATATATTCACAAAGTAACGATTTCTACTTAGGTTCAAAACATGTATATTTCCTTTTGTAAATACTGTTGTCTACTGAGATGTGTCTGTGTTGTGAGGTTTTCAAGGTTGTCTGATTTCATGTGGCCATATTTATGCTCTGCTGCTTTACAGGTGACATTAGATCAGGCATGTTGTTGGTCAGGGCGGGTAGAGAGGCAGAGACTGTGCCGAGCAGATGAGTTCAAATCTATCGCATGGCAGTCGGGGTCACAGGCCACAAAGAAATCATTCTGCGATAGTTTGGATATCATCGAGGATAGAAATAGGGATTGTAGAGATATTATTCAGGATAGAGAAAGGGATTGCAGAGTTATTGATAGAGAGAGGAATTGTAGAGATATCATTGATTGAAAGAGATTGTATATCATTGAGGTTATAGAAAAGGATTGTAGAGATATCATTGAGGATAGAGCAAAGGATTGTATGGGTATAATTTATATAGAAATGGATTGTTGAGATATCTTTGAAGATTGAGGAAAGGATTGTAGATATATCATTAAGGATAGAGACAGGGATTGTAGAGATATCATTGAGGATAAAGAAAAGGATTGTAGAGATATCTTTGGGGATAGAAAAAAGGATTGTAGAGATATCTTTGGGGATAGAAAAAAGGATTGTAGAGATATCTTTGGGGATAGAAAAAAGGATTGTAGAGATATCATTGAGGATAGAAGAAAGGATTGTAGAGATATCTGGGGATAGAAAAAATTATTGTAGAGATATCTTTGGGGATAGAAAAAAGGATTGTAGAGATATCTTTGGGGATAGAAAAAAGGATTGTAGAGATATCTTTGGGGATAGAAAAAATTATTGTAGAGATATCTTTGGGGATAGAAAAAAGGATTGTAGAGATATCTTTGACATTGAGGGAAATCATGAGATTCAGATAAGAAATTGAAACTAGAACAGCGGATGTCATGGATTATGGAGAGCCCATCAGGGGTAGAGAAATGGATGCATGAAACCTTTGGGGTTTTCAGTTGAACTCAAATAATATTTGTGGGAAAAGAGTAGCAGATTTGATTGTGTTTGTTGTTTGCTTCATTCTCATTTTGAGAAGTGTCTAGTCAGGTGCTGACCTTTCACATCCGGGTATCCATACTTTCTTGACCAAACTGCACTGAATGCCTGATGTGGTCAGTGTCACACCATCAACCACCTTCTTCTTTTTGGGACTTAGAGTGAGCATAAGCACTCAAGCAGCTCAGAACGAGTGGTTTGTAGACTTGCTTGCATTCTGAAGCTTAAGTTTCCTGCAGGATGGGGGGCGGGACAGGGGGGAGGGGAGGGGCAGCCTGGTCACTGTCCTCTTGAGCATGTGGTCGGCTTGTTTGTGACAGGCTGGCTGTTTGTGACAGGCTGGCTGTTTGTGACAGGCTGGCTTGTTTGTGACAGGCTGGCTTGTTTGTGACAGGCTGTCACAGGCTGGCTGTTTGTGACAGGCTGTGACAGGCTGGCTGTTTGTGACAGGCTGTGACAGGCTGGCTGTTTGTGACAGGCTGTGACAGGCTGGCTGTTTGTGACAGGCTGGCTTGTTTGTGACAGGCTGGCTTGTTTGTGACAGGCTGTCACAGGCTGGCTGTTTGTGACAGGCTGTGACAGGCTGGCTGTTTGTGACAGGCTGTCACAGGCTGGCTGTTTGTGACAGGCTGGCTGTTTGTGACAGGCTGTGACAGGCTGGCTGTTTGTGACAGGCTGGCTGTTTGTGACAGGCTGTGACAGGCTGGCTGTTTGTGACAGGCTGGCTTGTTTGTGACAGGCTGTGACAGGCTGGCTTGTTTGTGACAGGCTGTGACAGGCTGGCTTGTTTGTGACAGGCTGTGACAGGCTGGCTTGTTTGTGACAGGCTGGCTTGTTTGTGACAGGCTGGCTGTTCTCCAAGAGTCTCATTAACACACTGCTGACACTGGTCTCCATGGCTTCCACGGAATGTCCCAGTGGCAATTCTTAGAGGTTGAGTCTTTCATGGGTTAATTGGGGTTAATGAGGAATAGCTCATCACCCAAGACTCCCCCCTGTAAGTTCCGCAGACACAGTTTTAGTGGTGACAAAAGAATAGCTTATCACCCAAGACTTACCCCCTGTAAGTTCTGCCGACACAGTTCTAGAGGTGACAACAAAATAGCTCATCACCCAAGACTTACCCCCTGTAAGTTCCACAGACACAGTTCTAGAGGTGACAAAAGAATAGCTCATCACCCAAGACTTACCACCTGTAAGTTCCACAGACACAATTCTAGAGGTGACAACAGAATAGCTCATCACCCAAGACTTAACCCCTGTATGTTCTTCAGACACAGTTTTGGTGGTGACAAAAGAATAGCTCATCACTTAAGACTTTCCCCCTGTAAGTTCCACAGACACAGTTTTAGTGGTGACAACAGAATAGCTCATCACCCAAGACTTACCCCCTGTAAGTTCCACAGACACAGTTCTAGTGGTGACAAAAGAATAGCCCAGCCCCCCCCCCCCCCCCCCCCCCCTTCCCCACCCCAACAAACATATCGTAAAACGCTACTGATGTTTAGATATAATAGGATATTTTGGACTAAGAGGCGGAGTAAACCACAACACCGTGTGCCTACTACCTGTTAAGGGTGAATACGAAAGATGATTGAGACTGAGAAATGTAATAGATAAAAGTGTGTGCTGATTCACATAATGAGGGTAAAGCATTGGTCAGATATGTTTTGTATGCTGTTGTCCCCCGTGTGGGTTCCTGGGCCCCATTGTGGGGAAGACAAGAATAGACCCACTGCCTCCCCAAAAGCATGTCGTAAAAGTCGACTAATTAGGGAGCTTTCTTTGAAGTCGGAGTGCATCTGCCGGAGAGGCAAGGAACCAACAGTCTGTATTCAAGAGAATGAGATCTGTAAAACTGATGCACACGCAACACTCAGGTTCTGGAGCAGGACTGCAGTTCAGTAGTGGACGAGCAACCAGAACCTTCCGCCAGAGTGTACAGCTGGTGAACGCGAAGAAGAAGAAGACGAAGTATGCTGCAGTTGTCGAGGTTTTGGACTGTTGTTGCAGACTGTGAGTCTAGACCTTGGACCGGACACTTTGTGATGATATCTGACCATCCAAATTGGCGGAACCTTCTTCATATATATCTGCTTTCATGTATGACGATATGGAAAGAAGGATGAGGAAACAACAAAGGACAAGAACCTAACTTAATCTGTGCAGTCAGTAGTAGGGCAACAGGTCATGTTTCTCTCTATACATCAGTGCCAAAAGAAAAACATCGGTAATGAAAATTCAAGTAGAATAAACAAACATGCTTGTGTGTATCAAAAGATTGACGTGACGACAGAATAAACAATATGAGGCTTTGTTTTGTGGAGAATGACTTTTCACTGAATAGACTACATACCCTGGGTGTAACAGTTGGAGCAGCGAGACAGGGAAAACATGTGAAAGCCACTGGTCGTTACATCGACCAGAACAGAATGGGAGATAGATGTTGACCTGAAACACCCGGAGACATGTTCAGGGGGAGATGTTGACCTGAAAAACCCGGAGACATGCTCAGTGGAAGATGTTGACCTGAAACACACGGAGACATGCTTAGGGAAAGATGTTGACCTGAAGCACACGGAGACATGTTCAGGGAAAGATGTTGACCTGAAACACACGGAGACATGCTCAGTGGAAGATGTTGACCTGATACACACGGAGACATGCTTAGGGGGAGATGTTCACCTGAAACACACGGAGACATGCTCAGTGGAAGATGTTGACCTGAAACACACGGAGACATGCTTAGGGAAAGATGTTGACCTGAAACACACGGAGACGTGCTCAGTGGAAGATGTTGACCTGAAACACACGGAGACGTGCTCAGTGGAAGATGTTGACCTGAAGCACACGGAGACATGCTTAGTTAAAGATGTTGACCTGAAACACACGGAGACATGCTTAGGGAAAGATGTTGACCTGAAACACACGGAGACATGCTCAGGGAAAGATGTTGACCTGATACACACGGAGACATGCTCAGTGGAAGATGTTCACCTGAAACACACGGAGACATGCTTAGGGGGAGATGTTCACCTGAAACACACGGAGACATGCTCAGTGGAAGATGTTCACCTGAAACACACGGAGACATGCTTAGGGGGAGATGTTCACCTGAAACACACGGAGACATGCTCAGTGGAAGATGTTCACCTAAAACACACGGAGACATGCTCAGTGGAAGATGTTCACCTGAAACACACGGAGACATGCTCAGTGGAAGATGTTCACCTGAAACACACAAAGACGTGCTCAGTGGAAGATGTTCACCTGAAACACACGGAGACATGCTTAGGGGGAGATGTTCACCTGAAACACACAGAGACATGCTCAGTGGAAGATGTTCACCTGAAACACACAGAGACATGCTTAGTGGAAGATGTTCACCTGAAACACACGGAGACATGCTCAGGGAAAGATGTTGACCTGAAACACACGGAGACATGCTCAGGGAGAGATGTTCACCTGAAACACACGGAGACATGCTCAGGAAAAGATGTTGACCTGAAACACACGGAGACATGTTCAGGGAAAGATGTTGACCTGAAACACACGGAGACATGTTCAGGGAGAGATGTTCACCTGAAACACACGGAGACATGTTCAGGGAGAGATGTTCACCTGAAACACACGGAGACATGTTCAGGGAGAGAGTTTCACCTGAAACACACGGAGACATGTTCAGGGAGAGATGTTCACCTGAAACACACAGAGACATGCTCAGGGAGAGATGTTCACCTGAAACACACGGAGACATGTTCAGTGGAAGATGTTGACCTGAAACACACGGAGACATGTTCAGTGGAAGATGTTCACCTGAAACACACGGAGACATGCTCAGTGGAAGATGTTGACCTGAAACACACGGAGACATGCTCAGTGGAAGATGTTGACCTGAAACACACGGAGACATGCTCAGTGGAAGATGTTGACCTGAAACACACGGAGACATGCTCAGTGGAAGATGTTGACCTGAAACACACGGAGACATGCTCAGTGGAAGATGTTGACCTGAAACACACGGAGACATGCTCAGTGGAAGATGTTGACCTGAAACACACGGAGACATGCTCAGTGGAAGATGTTCACCTGAAACACACGGAGACATAATCAGTGGAAGATGTTGACCTGAAACACACGGAGACATGCTCAGTGGAAGATGTTGACCTGAAACACACGGAGACATGCTCAGTGGAAGATGTTGACCTGAAACACACGGAGACATGCTCAGTGGAAGATGTTCACCTGAAACACACGGAGACATGCTCAGTGGAAGATGTTCACCTGAAACACACGGAGACATGCTCAGTGGAAGATGTTCACCTGAAACACACGGAGACATGCTCAGTGGAAGATGTTCACCTGAAACACACGGAGACATGTTCAGGGAGAGATGTTCACCTGAAACACACGGAGACATGCTCAGTGGAAGATGTTGACCTGAAACACACGGAGACATGCTCAGTGGAAGATGTTCACCTGAAACACACGGAGACATGCTCAGTGGAAGATGTTCACCTGAAACACACGGAGACATGTTCAGGGAGAGATGTTCACCTGAAACACACGGAGACATGCTCAGTGGAAGATGTTGACCTGAAACACACGGAGACATGCTCAGTGGAAGATGTTCACCTGAAACACACGGAGACATGCTCAGTGGAAGATGTTCACCTGAAACACACGGAGACACGTTCAGGGGAAGATGTTCACCTGAAACACACGGAGACATGCTCAGGGGAAGATGTTCACCTGAAACACACGGAGACATGTTCAGGGGAAGATGTTCACCTGAAACACACGGAGACATGCTCAGGGGAAGATTTTCACCTGAAACACACGGAGACATGTTCAGGGGAAGATGTTCACCTGAAACACACGGAGACATGCTCAGGGGAAGATGTTCACCTGAAACACACGGAGACATGCTCAGGGGAAGATGTTCACCTGAAACACACGGAGACATGCTCAGGGGGAGATGTTGACCTGAAACACACGGAGACATGCTCAGGGGGAGATGTTGACCTGAAACACACGGAGACATGCTCAGGGGGAGATGTTGACCTGAAACACACGGAGACATGCTCAGTGGAAGATGTTGACCTGAAACACACGGAGACATGCTCAGTGGAAGATGTTGACCTGAAACACACGGAGACATGCTCAGCGGAAGATGTTCACCTGAAACACACGGAGACATGCTCAGTGGAAGATGTTCACCTGAAACTCACGGAGACATGCTCAGCGGAAGATGTTCACCTGAAACACACGGAGACATGCTCAGCGGAAGATGTTCACCTGAAACACACGGAGACATGCTCAGCGGAAGATGTTCACCTGAAACACACGGAGACATGCTCAGCGGAAGATGTTCACCTGAAACACACGGAGACATGCTCAGTGGAAGATGTTCACCTGAAACACACGGAGACATGCTCAGTGGAAGATGTTCACCTGAAACACACGGAGACATGATCAGTGGAAGATGTTCACCTGAAACACACGGAGACATGCTCAGTGGAAGATGTTCACCTGAAACACACGGAGACATGATCAGTGGAAGATGTTCACCTAAAACACACGGAGACATGCTCAGTGGAAGATGTTCACCTGAAACACACGGAGACATGCTTAGTTGAAGATGTTCACCTGAAACACACGGAGACATGCTTAGTGGAAGATGTTGACCTGAAACACACGGAGACATGCTTAGTGGAAGATGTTCACCTGAAACACACGAAGACATGCTTAGTGGAAGATGTTGACCTGAAACACACGGAGACATGCTTAGTGGAAGATGTTCACCTGAAACACACGGAGACATGCTCAGTGGAAGATGTTCACCTGAAACACACGGAGACATGTTCAGGGAGAGATGTTCACCTGAAACACACGGAGACATGCTCAGTGGAAGATGTTGACCTGAAACACACGGAGACATGCTCAGTGGAAGATGTTCACCTGAAACACACGGAGACATGCTCAGTGGAAGATGTTCACCTGAAACACACGGAGACATGTTCAGGGAGAGATGTTCACCTGAAACACACGGAGACATGCTCAGTGGAAGATGTTGACCTGAAACACACGGAGACATGCTCAGTGGAAGATGTTCACCTGAAACACACGGAGACATGCTCAGTGGAAGATGTTCACCTGAAACACACGGAGACATGTTCAGGGGAAGATGTTCACCTGAAACACACGGAGACATGCTCAGGGGAAGATGTTCACCTGAAACACACGGAGACATGCTCAGGGGGAGATGTTGACCTGAAACACACGGAGACATGCTCAGGGGGAGATGTTGACCTGAAACACACGGAGACATGCTCAGGGGGAGATGTTGACCTGAAACACACGGAGACATGCTCAGTGGAAGATGTTGACCTGAAACACACGGAGACATGCTCAGTGGAAGATGTTGACCTGAAACACACGGAGACATGCTCAGCGGAAGATGTTCACCTGAAACACACGGAGACATGCTCAGTGGAAGATGTTCACCTGAAACACACGGAGACATGCTCAGTGGAAGATGTTCACCTGAAACACACGGAGACATGCTCAGCGGAAGATGTTCACCTGAAACACACGGAGACATGATCAGTGGAAGATGTTCACCTGAAACACACGGAGACATGCTCAGCGGAAGATGTTCACCTGAAACACACGGAGACATGCTTAGTGGAAGATGTTCACCTGAAACACACGGAGACATGCTCAGTGGAAGATGTTCACCTGAAACACACGGAGACATGATCAGTGGAAGATGTTCACCTGAAACACACGGAGACATGCTCAGTGGAAGATGTTCACCTGAAACACACGGAGACATGATCAGTGGAAGATGTTCACCTGAAACACACGGAGACATGCTCAGTGGAAGATGTTCACCTGAAACACACGGAGACATGCTTAGTGGAAGATGTTCACCTGAAACACACGGAGACATGCTTAGTGGAAGATGTTGACCTGAAACACACGGAGACATGCTTAGTGGAAGATGTTCACCTGAAACACACGGAGACATGCTTAGTGGAAGATGTTGACCTGAAACACACGGAGACATGCTCAGGGGAAGATGTTCACCTGAAACACACGGAGACATGCTCAGGGGGAGATGTTGACCTGAAACACACGGAGACATGCTCAGGGGGAGATGTTGACCTGAAACACACGGAGACATGCTCAGGGGGAGATGTTGACCTGAAACACACGGAGACATGCTCAGTGGAAGATGTTGACCTGAAACACACGGAGACATGCTCAGTGGAAGATGTTGACCTGAAACACACGGAGACATGCTCAGCGGAAGATGTTCACCTGAAACACACGGAGACATGCTCAGTGGAACATGTTCACCTGAAACACACGGAGACATGCTCAGCGGAAGATGTTCACCTGAAACACACGGAGACATGCTCAGCGGAAGATGTTCACCTGAAACACACGGAGACATGCTCAGCGGAAGATGTTCACCTGAAACACACGGAGACATGCTCAGCGGAAGATGTTCACCTGAAACACACGGAGACATGCTCAGTGGAAGATGTTCACCTGAAACACACGGAGACATGCTCAGTGGAAGATGTTCACCTGAAACACACGGAGACATGATCAGTGGAAGATGTTCACCTGAAACACACGGAGGCATGCTCAGTGGAAGATGTTCACCTGAAACACACGGAGACATGATCAGTGGAAGATGTTCACCTGAAACACACGGAGACATGCTCAGTGGAAGATGTTCACCTGAAACACACGGAGACATGCTTAGTGGAAGATGTTCACCTGAAACACACGGAGACATGCTTAGTGGAAGATGTTGACCTGAAACACACGGAGACATGCTTAGTGGAAGATGTTCACCTGAAACACACGGAGACATGCTTAGTGGAAGATGTTGACCTGAAAAACACGGAGACATGCTTAGTGGAAGATGTTCACCTGAAACACACGGAGACATGCTCAGTGGAAGATGTTCACCTGAAACACACGGAGACATGCTTAGGGGAAGATGTTCACCTGAAACACACGGAGACATGCTTAGGGGAAGATGTTCACCTGAAACACACGGAGACATGCTTAGGGGAAGATGTTCACCTGAAACACACGGAGACATGCTCAGCGGAAGATGTTCACCTGAAACACACGGAGACATGCTCAGCGGAAGATGTTCACCTGAAACACACGGAGACATGCTCAGTGGAAGATGTTCACCTGAAACACACGGAGACATGCTCAGCGGAAGATGTTCACCTGAAACACACGGAGACATGCTCAGTGGAAGATGTTCACCTGAAACACACGGAGACATGCTCAGCGGAAGATGTTGACCTGAAACACACGGAGACATGCTCAGGGGAAGATGTTGACCTGAAACACACGGAGACATGCTCAGGGGAAGATGTTGACCTGAAACACACGGAGACATGCTCAGGGGAAGATCGAAGCACTGACGCTCATGTACGATGAAAATGATATTTAAAATGAACAATGACTTGGGTGACAGTTGGATACGAGACTTGGCTGACAGTTGGATACGAGACTTGGCTGACAGTTGGATACGAGACTTTCTGACAGTTGGATACGATACTTGGCTGACAGTTGGATACGAGACTTGGCTGACAGTTGGATACGAGACTTGGCTGACAGTTGGATACGAGACTTGGCTGACAGTTGGATACGAGACTTGGCTGACAGTTGGATACGAGACTTGGCTGACAGTTGGATACGAGACTTGGCTGACAGTTGGATACGAGACTTGGCTGACAGTTGGATACGAGACTTGGCTGACAGTTGGATACGAGACTTGGCTGACAGTTGGATACGAGACTTGGCTGACAGTTGGATACGAGACTTGGCTGACAGTTGGATACGAGACTTGGCTGACAGTTGGATACGAGACTTGGCTGACAGTTGGATACGAGACTTGGCTGACAGTTGGATACGAGACTTGGCTGACAGTTGGATACGAGACTTGGCTGACAGTTGGATACGAGACTTGGCTGACAGTTGGATACGAGACTTGGCTGACAGTTGGATACGAGACTTGGCTGACAGTTGGATACGAGACTTGGCTGACAGTTGGATACGAGACTTGGCTGACAGTTGGATACGAGACTTGGCTGACAGTTGGATACGAGACTTGGCTGACAGTTGGATACGAGACTTGGCTGACAGTTGGATACGAGACTTGGCTGACAGTTGGATACGAGACTTGGCTGACAGTTGGATACGAGACTTGGCTGACAGTTGGATACGAGACTTGGCTGACAGTTGGATACGAGACTTGGCTGACAGTTGGATACGAGACTTGGCTGACAGTTGGATACGAGACTTGGCTGACAGTTGGATACGAGACTTGGCTGACAGTTGGATACGAGACTTGGCTGACAGTTGGATACGAGACTTGGCTGACAGTTGGATACGAGACTTGGCTGACAGTTGGATACGAGACTTGGCTGACAGTTGGATACGAGACTTGGCTGACAGTTGGATACGAGACTTGGCTGACAGTTGGATACGAGACTTGGCTGACAGTTGGATACGAGACTTGGCTGACAGTTGGATACGAGACTTGGCTGACAGTTGGATACGAGACTTGGCTGACAGTTGGATACGAGACTTGGCTGACAGTTGGATACGAGACTTGGCTGACAGTTGGATACGAGACTTGGCTGACAGTTGGATACGAGACTTGGCTGACAGTTGGATACGAGACTTGGCTGGTGTTGACACTGACCATTGGTCAGTATGTTTGATACTTGCCAGAAGCTTGTGTGACTGTGTGTGGTATTGTCTCCTGAGTTTGGTCCCTTTCTGGTGCAATATATTTGTTCTGTGACGTGGCTGTCGGCAAAACTTTGATTGGGTACAGCCTAGATACGCCCAAGCCGTGTAGTCGTATTGTCCGGTTGTCTTGTATCCAGACCTTAGTCTGTGGTTGGGTACAGCCTAGATACGCCCAAGCCGTGTAGTCGTATTGTCCGGTTGTCTTGTATCCAGACCTTAGTCTGTGGATGCCTTCTATGTTTTCACTTCATTTGTTTCATGTTAGACTGCCCACCTGTGTGCCATTGAGCGCGTCCAGGTAACGCACACATTTACCTCATTGCTCCAACACTTTAGAAAAGGAAATCTTCAAGACAAATGAAAGGGAGAAAAACGCACACAAGACGGGTGTCTTGATATTGAGTCATCAGTCATACCTGACATTTGTCTTTTCATTCATGATTGTTATTTGATACTATGTTGTGTGTGGTTTATTTTGCTGAAGAAGACATCTACTGTGTCTTGTGGAAGATTATTAAGGTCGTGTGTTGGTGCTGACAATGCGTGTGTTGTGTCAGATAACGAGTGTGGATTGTTGTGGTAGGTAGTTGTTTGACCCTTCAGGATTGATACCTCAAGGATGAGAATCCCACATGTACAAATCCTGGAAACTGTTCATCCATATGAGACAATGCCATTGGCGCCCCTGGCGGTTACATGGCAACTTGAGGTCCCAGACCAGGTGGGGATTTGCTTGCACGTTCTTGTGGGGCGTGTCTCTGCTTGAGTTCGAGGCGACAGCATGAGGAAGTCATTGCTGTAGAATTTTAAGGGGGGGGGGGGGAGCTTGTTTAAGTACACAGTTATAATTAACACTTTTGGTCCCACAAGTCCCTAGCTAATGTCCGTGTGAGTTAGGAAGCTGGAACCTTGCCTGCGAGTCGGAATGTTGTGTGTTCAAGTCTTGATGAAGCTTGACTTTGTTTTTTGTTTTTGTCTCGAAAGGTCAACCAAGCCTTGATTGGATAACAGGCAAAGTCCTGGGAAGTGAAGGCGGCCTGCCTGATGCTGACCCCAGCGAGTGCCAGGTGGTTTATAAAATGAACTAGCAGCCCTACATGCCCAGAACTCCCAAAGGCGGGGAAAAGGGTCCTTGACTTCCCTTTTTACTTACACTGGGTATAAAAAGAGACAAGAAGAGTTGGGAGAAGAACGTGTGCAATGTTATTCAAAGATACACAAAAGTGTCAGTGCACGGGAGGGAAAACCCGGGTAGCAGATGCGAGAAAAAGTCGGATGTGTCGGCCAAAAGGTGCAAATTGTCGCAGCCAAGCTGTAAATGCGCACAACACAATTAGATCCTTAGATGAACAAAGAAGAAGCACAGTGTTGACGTCGTGGAGAAAGTTTGAGTGTAGATTTCTGACGTCAGATGCAGAAAAAGTGAACAAGGATTCTGGTAGTGTGGAGATTTGTGGCTGGCGATTCTGTGAGAATGGCATATGATTCTGAGAGTGGCGTACTATTCTGATAGAGTAGCATACAATTGTGGAGTGGCTTGCGATTCTGATAGAGTGGCGTATGATTCCCATAGAGTGGCGTACAATTCTGATAGAGGGGCATACGATTCTGATAGAGTGGCGTAAGATTCCCATAGAGTGGCATACGATTCTGATAGAGTGGCGTACGATTCTGATAGAGTGGCGTAAGATTCCCATAGAGTGGCGTACGATTCTGATAGAGTGGCGTAAGATTCCCATAGAGTGGCATACGATTCTGATAGAGTGGCGTACGATTCTGATGAAGTGGCGTACGATTCTGATAGAGGGGCGTATGATTCCCATAGAGTGGCATACGATTCTGATAGAGTGGCGTACGATTCTGATGAAGTGGCGTACGATTCTGATGAAGTGGCGTACGATTCTGATAGAGGGGCGTATGATTCCCATATAGGGGCATACGATTCTGATAGAGGGGCGTATGATTCCCATAGAGGGGCATACGATTCTGATAGAGGGGCATACGATTCTGATAGAGTGGCGTAAGATTCCCATAGAGTGGCGTACGATTCTGATAGAGTGGCGTACGATTCCCATAGAGTGGCGTATGATTCTGATAGAGTGGCGTAAGATTCCCATAGAGTGGCATACGATTCTGATAGAGTGGCGTACGATTCTGATAGAGGGGCATACGATTCCCATAGAGGGGCATACGATTCCGATAGGGGGGCATACGATTCTGATAGAGGGGCATACGATTCTGAAAGGACGAAGATTTATTGTGCCATTTGCAGATTTCCCAGATCAAATTTATGCTGTGATGAAAGGTTGTCTTGTTAAAGTGAATAGTTGTTGACGTAGAGTGCCCGTCTCTCTAGCGTAGTTGGCTAAACGGGATTGCGCGGTAAGAGGGTGACGAACTCCTTGTGGTCCGGGTTCACTCCCGGGGGTGGGCAGAAAAGCCACATTTCTCCCAGATTTACGGTACTTAAAATGGAATCAAGGCCGAAAGGTTGCGATATCCATAATACTGAGCCTAAGGGTTAACAACTCATGGCTTGTGGATACTAAAATAAACAAACAAACGATGAGGTAGAGTGTCCATCTTGTGACTTTGGTTGTGTGAGATCCTTCTAATAAGTTTTCTTCCTAGAGTGACTTTAAACAAATTATGGAATATTGCATTTTATATTTTATGGTCTATGTTATGGCCGTCATGGTGTTTCCGATGTGAGTGTATGACTTGATAATCTAATAAATAGCACATGTATGTTTCTTTGATGTGTGTGTCATCTTTCTGTTGCTTGCGGGTGCTAGGTTGTTGAGTGCAGACTGTTTCCAGCTCTCTCGCTGAACGTTTTGTCTCTCTCTCTCTCTCTCTCTCTCTCTCTCTCTCTCTCTCTCTCTCTCTCTCTCTCTCTCTCTCTCTCTCTCTCTCTCTTTCTTTCTCTTCCCCCTCTCTTTCTCTCTCACACTCATTTTTGTGAGCCTCTGTGTGTATGTTTGTCTTACTGTCGCTAGCTCTCTCACTCAATTTCTCTCCCCATCTTCACCCCATCCCATTACGGCACTTCATATCCTCCCACTGGTCTCTCTGCTCCTCTCCTCTCCCCTCTATCATTTTCCTCCAATAACTTTCCTCCTTCCTGTTTTGTCTCTGACTACTACTGTGTGCATGTCTGTGTGTGCGTGTGTGTCTCCCGCTCTTTTGACCCTCGCACCTCCCCCACTTATTCTCTCGCCTCTTTATTCCTCTTTGTCCTTTCTTTCCATTTCTCCTTCTCTATCTTTTTCTCCTTCCCTAGTCCACTTCTCCCGTCGTTCACCAACAGATTACCCCTCTATAATAGTAGTCGTTCTTCTTCTTGTTCCTCCTCTTGATCTTCTTCTTCTTCTACTTCTTTTTCTTCTTCTTCTTCTTCTTCTTCTTCTTCTTCTTCTTCTTCTTCTTCTTCTTCTTCTTCTTCTTCTTCTTCTTCTTTTTCTTCTTCTTCTTCTTCTTCTTCTTCTTCTTCTTCTTCTTCTTCTTCTTCTTCTTCTTCTTCTTCTTCTTCTTCTTCTTCTTCTTCTTCTTCTTCTTCTTCTTCTTCTTCTTCTTCTTCCCATTAACCGGCTGTAAACTCTGGCGGGAAGTTTTGGTTGTTCGTCCACTTCTGGACCTTAGTCTTGTTTCAGAACTGGAGTTTTGCATGCACATGCATGTTGCAGATCTGATTTATTTCTATGTACTCTGTTGGTTCCATTACTCTCAGGCAGGTGCACTCCGACTTCGAAGGAAGCACCAGTAATAAGTTGCCTTTGGAGCGAGACACTTTGTATTCAACAGATGGGTCAGCGCCACAAGTTTGAAAATCGCTGCGAAGCGTTTCTGATCTGGCCAAGCAGAGAAAGATGTAGGACGTACCATTATCTCTGATTATATGCATTTATCTCATGAATCGAATCTCCTCATTGGCTACAAACTTCCACGGTTGGTACAAGTCTGGGCGGCGTTTTGTTGTCCTGGCAGAAAATAGAAACAGTCCGTGCTGACATCATAGGGATTCCCCTATAGTTTACTACAAACTTACTACGAGCGATACACGCGCTGACATTATTCCCAGCAGTTTGATTGGTTCAGACTTTCACTTGGCGCCAGACACCGTTGGATGTGGATCTGTAGTTCCCCACTGATGTGCACTACTTAAAGTGGAAGCACTATATTGTGGTACATCGGCGAAAACTAACTTGCATAATAGATAATTTTATGTATAAACAAGAATTAAAAACGTTACCTAGAGAAAGTATGAGCCTCCGTTGTGGCCCAGATAATGTAAGTAGTAAAGAAACTGAGAGAGACTTTGTGGCTCAAGAAGTAGATAGTAATGATGCAACTCAAAATACGGATCACAAAGTCCAGGTTTGTGGTGTCAAGTGCCCGAAAGATGTGAACTTTCTGCCCGATAAAGAAATGGCTCTGTTGATGGAAGCATTTACACAAGCTTGTGCTAGTAAACGGCCGACACCATTGCTGAAATACGAGTTGAGGTGTCTGATTCAAGCTCGTCGACTGACGCAAGGCAAGGATGAGTTAGCGGTCAAGTTCATGAGCCCTACGGTGTTGAAGGTAAATGTTCAAATACATTTAATCTGTTTCTTCTTTATTAAATGCCTGGTTTAGAGTAAGGGCCGTCTGCAGAGGACGAGGTCCAATAATGGTTGTGCTATGTGATTTAGACTTGGGGATTCCTATGTGTGTTTAGGCTCAACCCCCCCCCCCCTTTTTTTTCAATCATGCCCCCCCCCCCAATCATGCCCCCCAATCATTCTTGGAAGGAATGCACCCAACGACCCTTTAACACGCGTGTTGTAGAAACGACAAATTTCGGATTTTCTAAAATCGGATGTGTTGAGCCCAGGGCCGGATTAACTATAAGGACAGTAAACACATTCATCACAAAGGAAAGGGGCCAACACATACATTTTCAACAGCCTTGGAATTGGTTGTTCATTTTTTTTGAAGTACATTGAAAAAATCTCGCGAAAAGCTACAAAGCCACAAGGCAGGCTGGATGTCGCTTCTCTGTTAGAAGCAGATGTGTCACACGAGATTCGTTTAAATATCTGATTCAAGACTTTGCAATTAAGGGAGAAAAAGGAAGTAGAAGGAAACTTTTCAACTATAAATACACTTTACAAATATAGACATTTTCCCCCAATCATACTGTAAGAATCTGGTAATCCTAGTTTCAGCATCATAGCAAACGGGTCACCCCATTGTTGCTCCGCTCCTGTGCCAACGAAAAATACTCGTAGCTCACAGTGTCACACCATGCACTCAACTCAGAAGCTGGGTGACATACTGTAAGAAAGATCGTTGCAGATTCACAGTGATTACTTGGTTCTCGCCAACGTCTTTCTTCTGGTAATTCGTTAACATCAGCCTGGCGTGCACCCCCCCCCCCTTTTTTTTTTCCCTACCCCCATCCCCCACAGTGGCCTTATCTGCAAGCGTAGACAATCTCATCTTTGTGTACACAGGCACAACGTGCATTTTATGTATTTCTCCATCTCCTATACACAACTGTAATAATTATCATTTAGTCACATTAACTTTCTGTTTTCCCGCATCCACGCAACACCGCCCGTGGCATTTTGTTCCCACGAGTCCATCTCAGTATCTGTATTATTCATATCCCGCTTGCGCACATCGTTATATCGGTCTCGACATCTTCTATCTATCTGTAATTTGCCATAGAGTACACACACACACACACATGCACACACACACACACAAACATATATATATATTAATTAGGGCTGTACCGAATATTCGCTTCGGGGCCGAATAGTGGACCTAATAACTGTTCGGTATTCGGCCGAATAGTTGCGGTCGGGCCGAATACGAATAGTGGTTACCTTACACCCGTTTCTGGACTGGTGGAAAATAAACATGTCAATATATCCCACCTTTATTCATACTATCAAGCGTTATATTTGTGCACCACCTACGAGCGTGCCAAGTGAACGTCTGTTTAGTACAGCTGGAAATGCCTTTAGTGAGACCAGAAGCTGCCTTAATGCTGACAACATGGAACAAATTTTTTTTTTTTTTTTTTAAATTATTATTATTTGAAAGCTAATGCCGCTTTCATAGATTAATTAAGCTGTCAGTGACAATTTACAAGTTTAGTTACTTGTTATAAAACTAAGAATACTTTCATTCCTAGGTATTAGTTACCACAGACTGACTGACTGAAGGATGCAAAACATGAAATGTTTTTAAATGTTTACTATTCTGTACTACATTTTGTGAAGTAAAATGCCAGCGTAGATTTGACATTATGGATGTTTTTATTTTATTTTTTATAATCAATTTTATACACTATTCGAAAGTGAAAGAATGGGCCTCAGTTTCAATAGTGGGAAGATGGTGGTATTATAACAAAAAAAAAAATTATTATTCCTAAATGTGCTATAAAAGTCAAATTTCTTTTTTTTTGGGGGGGGGGGGGGGGGGGGGGGAGAGAGGGGGGGGGGAGACAAGTACAGAAACTTAAATATATGGGCACATGGATAACATCAGATGGAAGATGCATTACTGAAATAAGAAACAGAACAGGACAGGCAAAAACTGCATTTTATAAAATGAAGAACATCTTATGCACTATATCTTTGTCATTGAAGTTTAGAAAAATAATTCTTGCTTGCCACATACATCCAGTTTTAACATATGGCTGTAAGTCCTGGACAATCGGTAGGCAGGCCAAACAATTTCTTGAGGCCCCAGAGATGTGGTTTTACAGAACAATGCTAAAAATACCCTGGACAGTCGTCAAATAAGCAACCAAGAGGTTTTGAAAGATTCGGGAGCCCGAAGACAACTACTCCCAGACATCAGAAGGATACAGTCATCATTTTTCGGTCATGTTATGAGAAGAGGGAAAATGGAACATGTTGTGACCACTGGAAAGATCTGTGGAAGGAGGGATAGAGGAAGACAACGAGAGAAGATTCTTGACAGTCTTGTTGCATGGCATGGAGGTGTGTCGGCACACGAACTAATGCATGCTGCAGGAGATCGTGATTGTGGCGAGCCATAATCGCCCATGCCAGTCGGCAAAGCACCTGATGATGATAATTCACTATTCGTATTCGGCCGAATAGTTGGTTTAGCTATTCGTATTCGGCCGAATAGTGAAAATCACTATTCGGTACAGCCCTAATATATATATATATATATATATATATATATATATATATATATATATATATATATATATATATATATATATATATATATATATATATACACACACACACACACACCAGTAATAATTACCTCTTTTGCAACTGAGAAGGGTCCAAAAACGAAACGTTAAAGGGCTATAATTGAAATCATTGATTTCTCCTGTTACTGAACATAGGTTAGTTGCGTATTCTTCACATGACATTGCGGAACCAACCCCAAAAGCCCCTGGCTGTTGTGTTACTGAACATAAACTTGCGAATAATGTTTCTGCCTCTTGTTTACATTACACCCTAATGTCAGGTAGAGGTCACGGAACCTATTGGTGGTTTAGTCAGCTGGAAAAAATTAGAGCGGGGGGGGGGGGATGTTTTAAGTGCTCCCCTACCTCCGCCCCCCCTGATCCCCCCAAAACTCATCAGGAGGCAAACCTAGCTCCTCTAACCATGTATACAATTTACCTGTTTGAGTTGTTGTTGACACATATCATATTATTTTATAACATTATTTTTATTTGTCAGTCATTATTAAAACGCACTTAAACAAGGTGTAGGTCCTTTGAGCGGCACAGCCCTATGTTTTCCTAATGTCAGCGCCCCGGACGTCTAGTGCAGGTTATGATAAGACAAGGTTGATCTTAATTATTTTCTGTCTCCTTAGCTGTGACAATTTTTATCCTACACAATTTTTTCCTATAAGACATAATAAGAACATATAATAAAGAACAAAATTATCTTTTTAACGGAAGTACATAAATCACGTAGTATAATGTTACAATAAACATCTAAGTGTGGTTGGCATGTGTGGTTGACAAGTGTGGTTGACAAGTATGGTTGACATGTGTGGTTGACAAGTGTGGTTGACAAGTCTGGTTGACATGTGTGGTTGACAAGTCTGGTTGACATGTGTGGTTGACATGTGTGGTTGACAAGTGCGGTTGACAAGTCTGGTTGACATGTGTGGTTGACAAGTGTGGTTGACATCTGTGGTTGACATGTGTGGTTGACAAGTGTGGTTGACATGTGTGGTTGACATGTGTGGTTGACATGTGTGGTTGACAAGTGTCGTTGACATGTGTAGTTGACAAGTCTGGTTGCCATGTGTGGTTGACATGTGTGGTTGACAAGTGTCGTTGACATGTGTGGTTGACAAGTCTGGTTGACATGTGTGGTTGACATGTGTGGTTGACAAGTGTCGTTGACATGTGTGGTTGACAAGTCTGGTTGCCATGTGTGGTTGACATGTGTGGTCGACAAGTGTCGTTGACATGTGTGGTTGGCATGTGTGGTTGACAAGTGTGGTTGACAAGTCTGGTTGACATGTGTGGTTGACAAGTGTGGTTGACAAGTCTGGTTGACATGTGTGGTTGACAAGTCTGGTTGACATGTGTGGTTGACAAGTCTGGTTGACATCTGTGGTTGACATGTGTGGTTGACAAGTGTGGTTGACATGTGTGGTTGATATGTGTGGTTGACAAGTCTGGTTGACATGTGTGGTTGACATGTGTGGTTGACAAGTGTCGTTGACATGTGTGGTTGACAAGTCTGGTTGCCATGTGTGGTTGACATGTGTGGTTGACAAGTGTCGTTGACATGTGTGGTTGACAAGTCTGGTTGACATGTGTGGTTGACATGTGTGGTTGACAAGTGTCGTTGACATGTGTGGTTGACAAGTCTGGTTGCCATGTGTGGTTGACATGTGTGGTTGACAAGTGTCGTTGACATGTGTGGTTGACAAGTCTGGTTGACATGTGTGGTTGACATGTGTGGTTGACAAGTGTCGTTGACATGTGTGGTTGACAATTCTGGTTGCCATGTGTGGTTGACATGTGTGGTTAACATGTGTGGTTGACATGTGTGGTTGACAAGTCTGGTTGACATGTGTGGTTGACAAGTCTGGTTAACATGTGTGGTTGACAATTCTGGTTGCCATGTGTGGTTGACAAGTCTGGTTGACATGTGTGGTTGACAAGTGTCGTTGACATGTGTGGTTGACAAGTGTCGTTGACATGTGTGGTTGACATGTGTGGTTGACATGTGTGGTTGACAAGTCTGGTTGACATGTGTGGTTGACATGTGTGGTTGACAAGTGTCGTTGACATGTGTGGTTGACAAGTCTGGTTGCCATGTGTGGTTGACATGTGTCGTTGACAAGTGTCGTTGACATGTGTGGTTGACAAGTGTCGTTGACATGTGTGGTTGACATGTGTGGTTGACATGTGTGGTTGACAAGTCTGGTTGACATGTGTGGTTGACATGTGTGGTTGACAAGTGTCGTTGACATGTGTGGTTGACATGTGTGGTTGACATGTGTGGTTGACATGTGTGGTTGACATGTGTGGTTGACAAGTGTCGTTGACATGTGTCGTTGACAAGTGAGGTCAGCTGGATCTATAAATGGGAATTTGATATGGGAAAGTACAAGTTGTAGGAAAACAGTTTAGTTTCATTTGAGCCTGGGGATTTTGGGCCGTATGGCTAGTGCTGCCGCCATGGACTGTGCAGGTTAAGACCCCTTTTTTAAAAACTGTGCAGATAGACATAATCCTAGAAGTGAAAGATAAGGAGATTATGACAGACACAAATACAGACACGCATATGTGCACATACATACATACAGATACAAACATACATACACAGGCACAAAACACACACAGGCACAAACACATACACACACAGGCACACAACACACACAAAGGCTGATAGACAACTGCAAATGCATTCAATTACACAAAACACATATACAGAGAGAGAGAGAGAGAGAGAAGGAGGGAGGGAGAGAGAGAGAGAGAGAGAGAGAGAGAGAGAGAGAGAGAGAGAGAGAGAGAGAGAGAGAGAGAGAGAGAGAGAGAGAGAGAGAACAAAGTTGACAAGAAAGTCAAATTGCTGTCAGTAAAACCTAATATACGCAACCTGTGTCAGCGGATGTCTGCCTGCGCTCATATGCAGGTGTGTGACCTACTTATTTGCTGTCACCTGTAGTGTCAGCGACATAAATATCCTGGCCTGACGTAACCTCCCTGTCGCATGAGGTGACGACCTCTTTAAGGTCATGGTCAATAACTGTAAGCTGCATCACCTTTAGGGTTTTAAGCGGAGTCCGATACTCTCTTATTGTACCATTAGATCTTTCCATAACGCGCCCCCCCCCCCTTTCTTCTTCTTCTTCTTCTTCTTCTTCTTCTTCTTCTTCTTCTTCTTCTTCTTCTTCTTCTTCTTCTTCTTCTTCTTCTTCTTCTTCTTCTTCTCCTACTTCTTCTTCTTCTTCTTCTTCTTCTTCTTCTTCTTCTTCTTCTTCTTCTTCTTCTTCTTCTTCTTCTTCTTCTTCTTCTCCTTCTTCTCCTTCGTCTTCGTCTTCGTCTTCTTCTTCGTCTTCGTCTTCTTCTTCTTCTTCTTGCCATCTATCTATCTATCTATCTATCTATCTATCTATCTATCTATCTATCTATCTATCTATCTATCTATCTATCTATCTATCTATCTATCTATCTATCTATCTATCTATCTATCTATCTATCTATCTCTCTATCTATCTTATCTATCTATCTATCTATCTATCTATCTATCTATCTATCTATCTATCTATCTATCTATCTATCTATCTATCTATCTATCTATCTATCTATCTATCGATCTATCTATCTATCGATCGATCGATCGATCGATCGATCGATCGATCGATCGATCGATCGATCGATCTATCTATCTATCTATCTATCTATCTATCTATCTATCTATCTATCTATCTATCTATCTATCTATCTATCTATCTATCTATCTATCTATCTATCTATCTATCTATCTATCTATCTATCTATCTATCTATCTATCTATCTATCTATCTATCTATCTATCTATCTATCTATCTATCTATCTGTCTGCTTGTCTGTCTGTTCTCCACCGGTATGTCTGTCTGTCTTTCAATCTTTCTGTCTATTTATTTATCTAATAGTGGCGATAGACTCTCCATCTCCCTCTCCTCCTCCTCTGCTAGCCATGCGCTGAAGCAGAAGTTGGCAAAGAAACGCCAGTGACTCACCCACCATTCTTTCCAGTGATTTTTCCTCCGGCGTTAACTTTTCTCTCACCCATGATATCTATACAAAGCTTACCTCATCAGGGGCAAGGGTGGGGTGCAAGGGGAAGAATGGAGGGTCACAAACCAAGCACGTGATATCTGCTGTCAGCAAGGAGGGGGGGGGGGGTGAATAATTAGGACCCGAGGAGTCGGATGCCATTGCACCAGCAGCAAAACTGGGGAATTATCGTGATCTACAGCTCGACCCGCGCCCTGGCAATCTAAGGGCTAGCACACGCCTGCCGGTTCTGGTATCGCAGGTTCGAGTTCCTGCCTTTGAAGTGACACAGGAAAATATTATTGGAAGTAAAATCGGTCGGCGTGGTGCTTTCCACCGATTCCTCATCATCATCTTTTGTGTTCTGTTAGACATCACATAGGGCCCTACTTCGATTTATCTACTCCGTTCTTTTCCGTGCTTCTTCATCTTTTTTGTGTGTGTCTTTCTAGCCCCCAATGGAGCATAGGTCATCAACCAACTCAACGTCAAGTCGCTCTTTCCTTCGCTATCGCATGCAACTCTCCCCATGTCCTCTCCATCTTTTTAACTGCTCTCTAGCCCCCTTCTCCATATGTGTGTGTTTTTTTTTTTTTTTTGGCCTTCCTTTATTCCTATGACCCTGTGGGTTCCAGTGCAAAGACATTCTAGTTATGTTGTTTTCCTGTTTTCTTAATGTGTGTCCTATACAACACCAGCGTCTTTTCTTCACCTCTTGGTCCACTGGAACTTGCTTAGTTCTCTCCCAAAGCTCTACATTAGTGATTCTATCATACCATTTAATTCCCTCTGTTCTGTGCAGGCACCAGTTAATCAATGTCTGTAATTTATTAGTAATTGCCTTGGTTGTTCTCCGTGTTTCCGGCCCATACAAAATTACTGATTTGATATTAAAATTAAAAGTTTTAAGTTTAATATTTCTTCTAATTTTTTTTTTTTTTTTGACCCCCAAAAATTTCCTAGTGCTATAAAAGCTCCTCTTGCCTTTTATATTCTTTTTTTTTAAATATCTCTACCAGTTCCTCCATCTTTATCTACATTACTGCTCAAATAGGTGTACGACTCCATGTCTTGGAATGGGTCGCTATTAAGAAAAACAACATAAATATATTTGCCTGATTTATTCTCATTATCTTTGTCTTTCCTTTATGGATTTTCA
Source organism: Candidula unifasciata (assembly GCA_905116865.2). NCBI lineage: Eukaryota > Metazoa > Mollusca > Gastropoda > Stylommatophora > Geomitridae > Candidula > Candidula unifasciata. Next base: position 437,910 of record CAJHNH020001202.1, read on the forward strand.
AACCAAGCTGCCGTGATCTCGCATCAAGTATATTTAATTTATCTTGCATCTGATTCTGTGAATGGGACAGAAGTAAATATCATCAGCGAAGTCCAGATCATCAAGCTGTTTTGTAGGGGTCCACTGAATTCGATTCTTGGTGTTAGCAGTTGCTGTTTTCATAATCCAGTCTATTGCCAGTAAAAACAGGAGAGGCGACAAAAGACATTTTTATTTCAAATGTATCTGTTAGCTTTCCCCCTTAAAGAACTCGACATTTCATGTCTCTACATGTTGCCTTTACTAAGTTAAAAATTGTATGTGGGATTCCATAGTGCCCCATCAATTTCCAGAGAGATTCCCTATCAATGCTGTCAAATGCATTTTCATAGTCTTTGAATCCAATGAAAAGAGGTGTATTTAATTCAATGCTTTGCTATATTATTATACATAATGTGGCTATCTGGTCAGTACAGGATGCGTTTGACCGAAAACCTGCCTGTTCATCTCTTAGCATTTTATCAATAGCATCTTTTAAGTAAATAAATGGTAAAGATCCCTTTTCACGCCTTAGGCACATCGGGCACATGGGAAGAGCATTCATATTTTTACAGACCAATCGGCACTAGGTGGGTAATATGATCAGTCGGCACTAGGTGGGTAATGTGGTCAGTCGGCACTAGGTGGGTCATGTGGTCAGTCGGCACTAGGTGGGTCATGTGGTCAGTCGGCACTAGGTGGGTCATGTGGTCAATCGGCACTAGGTGGGTCATGTGGTCAATCGGCACTAGGTGGGTCATGTGGTCAATCGGCACTGGGTGGGTAATGTGGCCAGCATTACGCCGGCATAGCATCTTTTAATATTTCCAAAATAATTATACTTAATGTTTCTCCAGGAACTGACAGCAACATAATTCCTCTATAGTTTTTATACTTCTATAGATTACTTTTTTGGGGCATTTCACAAGATATCTTTCTTTCCAGTTTGCTAGTATTTCTTCGGTTTCCCAGACTTTACTGAATAATCTATGTAGCAATTCGGTTGATGTGTTTATGTTGGCCCTAATGGCGTCTGATGGGATACCATCTGGATCTGCTGCCATTCCTTCCTTGAGAAGATTGATAGCTTTTCTAATTTCCTCTTTAGATGGTATCTCACAGTTGATGTCCAGTTCCATTTCTAAAGGCTGGATATCTGGAGGAACCTCTGGGACTGGTCTGTTAATCTGGTAATTTTAGTTTCAGCTTCATAGCAAACGGGTCACCCCATAGTTGCTCCGCTCCTGTGCCAACTAAAAACACACAGAATGTTTATCACAGTCCCTTGTGAAAAGATTGACAGACTGCTGTCTCAGCATATGCACTAGCACACACACACGCATTAAAAGCATACGGTAGCCATCCGACGTGCTAACACAAACATTCCGACGTTAGAAATGCAGCTCAGCGTAGATGGTAGCAGAAGTCACCAAAAGATCAGCAGTTACACACGAGATCAATTTTAATCACCCACTGGCACCACTAGCATCGCGACAACAGATATCGCGCCATTTTCTGAATCTACAATTCACACCAACACGTTGGTCACAGTAGAAAAGCATTTCAAATGAAATCAGCAGCTCACAGTGTCACGCCATGCACTCAACTCAGGAGCTGGGCGACGAAACTATACTTTCAGTCTACAAATGCAGCAAAAATGCACCGGACACCGTCTGGCAGAAGCAAAACACTTTGCCACGGCTCACAACAGTAACCGTGCCTAGCATCCATTTTGACAGGGCTGGTCTATTTAAAAGTATTTCAAAATATTCGGCTCATCTGTCCATTTGATATTTAGTGTTAGTAAGTACTTTTTCTTGACTATTTTTGATTGATCCAGTTTGCTGATTATATATTTGCCTACTAATTTTCTTGTGTTACTGTAAAGTTCTCTGAGGTTTCCTTTTGGTGCTGCTGCTGTCTCCGCTTAAAGTGCTAGATCATTGAATTATTTAACTTTATATGCCCTTATACGCCTCCTAACGTACTTATTGGCTTTTGTGTATTGTGTAATGTTTCACCATCTTACGCGATCACCAGCATCACGGATCAGGTCAATGTTTTTGTTTCGCCCCATCCATCTGGCCAGGCTATCCAGGTATTTATTTGTAAGCCTTTCTCTTGCTCTCTTGCCATCAATTCCGCAAATTGTTACCGTTTTCGAACCCAAACCTTCTGATAACATGTCCACAGATTGTTGTACTGGGTTGGATTATCCGTGTAGATTCGGAGGCCCCATATTGGGGGTCGGTGAGGAGGGGGGGGGAGGATAGACTAAATGCCCCATTAACAAGCATGTCGTAAAAAGCGACTAATTATGTAGTTTTTCCTTTGACGTCGGAGTGCATCTGTATGAGAGCGATGATTAACAGTCTGCACATAAGCACGCCGGATATGTAAAACGGATGTGCCCGTAACAGTCAAGTTCAGGAATAAGACCAAGGTCCAGCAGTGGCAGAACAGTCAGAACTTTACAGCCGGTGAAGCAAAGAGGGAGGAGTACTAGAGTGGAACAGGCACACACAGTTTGAGAACCATTGAAGTAGAGAAACACATGTTCACAGAGGTTGTGGGTGATTCAAACGGCAGTCAGTTGGTGAAGAAATAAAACAACAGATTGAATTTCACATGAGAGAATTGCTTACACGGCACATTTAGGGTGCACGTTATCTGTACGAGCTCAAAACCCACACTCCTGCCCCAACACACACACACACACACATACACATCTACAGGCACACAGACACACACATACATACATACATACATACAGACACACACACACATACAGACACAGAAACACAAACACACACACACGTACAGACACATACACACTTACAGACGAACATACACACATACAGACACATACACACACACACGAGTAGGTCATTAAGTAGGCAGCATGCGACTAATTAAGTGTGATTTCTCCAAAGTCGGAGTGCATCTGCCTGAGAGCCAAGGAACTAACAGTCTGCATACAAAGACGCCACAGATATAAAAACAAATGTGCACGAAAATCTCAAGTGCTGGATCAAGGACAAAATCCAGAAGTGGACAAACAACCATGGCTGTACCGAATATTCGCTTCGTACTCGCTTCGGGGCCGAATAGTGGACCTAATAACTATTCGGCCGAATAGTTGCAGTCAGGCCGAATACGAATAGTGGTTACCTTACACCCGTTTCTGGACTGATGGAAAATAAACATATCAAGATTTCCCACCTTGGTTCATACTGTCAAGCGTTATTTTTGTGCTAAGTGAACGTCTGTTTAGTACAGCAGGAAATACCTTCAGTGAGACAAGAAGCTGCCTTAATGCTAACAACATGGCACTTTTTTTTTTTTTTAAATCTAATGCCGTTTTTATGGATTAACTAAGCTGTCAATGACAATTTACAAGTTTAGTTACTTGTTATAAAACTAAGAATACTTTCATTCCTAGATATTAGTTACCACAGACTGACTTACTGAAGGATGCAAAAACATGAAATGTTTTTAAATGTTTACTATTCTGTACTACATTTTGTGAAGGGAAATTTCAGCCTTCGTTTGACATTATTTATGGATTGGGGGGGGGGGGGGGGGGGCGAGGTGGGAACTTTTTCTTACACGAAAGTGGAAGAATGGGCCACAGTTTAAATAGTGGGAAGACAGAAGTAATGGTGGTATCAAAGAAAATAATTATTCCTAAATGTGTAATAAAAGTCAATGATTTTATTTTGGGACAAGCTCAGAAAATTTAAGTATCTGGGCACATGGATAACATCAGATGGAAAATCCATAACTGAAATAAGAAACAGAATAGGACAGGCAAAAACTGCATTTTATAAAATGAAGAACATCTTATGCAATACATCTTTGTCATTGAAAGTTAGAAAAAGAATTCTTGCTTGCTACATACATCCGTTTTTAACATATGGCTGTAAGTCCTGGACAATCGGTAGGCAGGCCAAACAATTTCTTGAGGCCTCATAGATGTGGTTTTACAGAACAATACTTAAAATACCTTGGACAGCAACAACAAAAAAAAAAAAAAAAAAAAAGCAACCAAGAGGTTTTGATAGGAGTGGGAGCCCGAAGACAACTACTCACAGACATCTGAAGGAGACAGTCATCATTTTTCGGCCATGTTATAAGATGAGGGAAAATGGAACATGTGGTGACCACTGGAAAGATCTGTGGAAGGAGGACAACAAGAGAAGATTCTTGGCTGTCTTTTTACATGGCATGGAGGTGTGTCAGCACACGAACTAATACATGCTGCAGGAGATCGCAGATTGTGGCGAGGTAATAATCGCCCATGCCAGTCGTCAAAGCACTAGATTATGATGATTCACTATTAGTTTTCGAATTCGTATTCGGCCGAATAGTTGGTCCAGCTATTCGTATTCGGCCGAATAGTGAAAATCACTATTGGGTACAGCCCTACAAACAACCAAAACTTTCCGCCGGAGTTTATAGACAGTGAACGCGAAAAAGAAGAAGAGGGAAGATTAGCAGAAGAAGAAGAAGAAGAAGAAGAAGAAGAAGAAGAAGAAGAAGAAGAAGAAGAAGAAGAAGAAGAAGAAGAAGA
>CAJHNH020001202.1:445000-470000 GCA_905116865.2 Candidula unifasciata
ATAAACAGTTATGTACTGCATGTATCAATCATGACTGAAATAAACAGTTATGTACCACCTGATTCAACCATGGCTGAAATAAACAATTATATAACAGCTGATTGATTCATATTTGGATATTATCATCGCATACGAATGTTATGCAATTGTTTGCGCAGAAATGTCTCGAAATTATCGATCCTTGCCTCAATCAGTGAGCATTAGGTACCCTGAAAGAAATCGCTGCTGCTGCTCCTCTGTGTGGAAAGCTAATTCGCCATGCGGTCTTTCCTATTTCCGGGTTGTTGTCTTTCCCCAGTGGTTAATTTTTCACCATGACGAGATGTTTTATTTGATGTGATATTTTTTGAAAATGTATACATGTATTTTATATCATTTTGTGTTTACCAAATTTACCATCATTTGTGTATGTTTGAGGTCTCTTGGTTGAGTGAAGCTGACAGGATTTGGTTTGTTTGTTTGTACAGACGGAATTAAAATACACACTGGAATGATTTATTTAAAATGAACACTTTTTGTGTGGTTTAATCTGATTCATTTACTCGTGTTTTTGTTGGTTTGTTTTGGTTTGTTGTTGTTATTGTTGTTTATACCCTAAACTTACAACTTACCACGTGACTTGGAAGGCAAAGCATGGTCAAGCGTAGATTTAATGTCGTTGAGGTCAAGATAGCAGGCAGTAACACTCATTTCATAGCATGGATATAAGAAAACATCAACTAACAAACAAACAAGAAAACATCAACTAACAAACAAGAAAACATAAACAAACAACCAAGCAAGAAAACGTCAACAAACAATCAATAAAACATCAACTAACAAACAAACACGAAAACATCAACAAAACAAACAAGAAAACATCAACTAACAAACCAACATGAAAACATCATTTAACAAACAAAAAATAAAATATCAATTAACAAACAAATAATAAAACATCAACTAACAAACAAACAATAAAACATCAACTAACAAACAAACAATAAAACATCAACTAACAACAAACAATAAAACATCAACTAACAACAAACAATAAAACATCAACTAACAAACAAACAATAAAACATCAACTAACAAACAAACACTAAAACATTAACTAACAAACGAACAATAAAACATCAACTAACAAACAAACACTAAAACATCATTTAACAAAAAAAAAAAAAAAAAACATCAACTAACAAAGAAACAACAAAACATCAAATAACAAACAATCAAGAAAAAATCAACTAATAAACAAACAATAAAACATCAACTAATAAACAAACAATAAAACATCAAGTAACAAACAATCCAGAAAACATCAACTAACAAACAAACAAGAAAACATCAACTAAGAAACAATCAACAAACATTAACTAACAAACAAACAGTAAAACATCAACTAATAAACAAACAATAAAACATCATCTAGCAAACAATCAAGAAAACATCAACTAACAAACAAACAATAAAACATCAACAAACAAACAAACAATAAAACATCAACAAACAAACAAACAATAAAACATCAACTAACAAACAAACACTAAAACATCATTTAACAAAAAAAAAAAAAAAAAAACATCAACTAACAAAGAAACAACAAAACATCAAATAACAAACAATCAAGAAAACATCAACTAATAAACAAACAATAAAACATCAACTAATAAACAAACAATAAAACATCAAGTAACAAACAATCCAGAAAACATCAACTAACAAACAAACAAGAAAACATCAACTAAGAAACAATCAACAAACATTAACTAACAAACAAACAGTAAAACATCAACTAATAAACGAACAATAAAACATCATCTAGCAAACAATCAAGAAAACATCAACTAACAAACAAACAATAAAACATCAACAAACAAACAAACAATAAAACATCAACAAACAAACAAACAATAAAACATCAACAAACAATTAAGAAAACTTCAACTAATAAACAAACAATAAAAATTTACCTAACAAACAATCAAGAAAACATCAATTAACAAACAAACAAGAAAACATCAACTAATAAGCAATCAAGAAAACATCAATTAACAAACAAACAATAAAACATCATCTAATAAACAAACAATAAAACATCATCTAACAAACAATCAAGAAAACATAAACTAGCAAACAAACAATAAAACATCAACTAACAAACAAACAATAAAACATCAAATAAAAAACAAACAATAAAACATCCACTAACAAACCAACAATAAAACATCAGCTAACAAACAAACAATAAAACATCAACTAACAAACATTCAAGAAAACATCCACTAAAAAACAAACAAGAAAACATCAACTAACAAAGAAACAAACAAAAAAATATCAACCAATAAACAATAAAGAAAACATCAACTAACAAACAAACAATAAAACATCAACAAACAATAAAACATCATCTAACAAACAATCAAGAAAACATCAACTAGCAAACAAACAATAAAACATCAACTAACAAACAAACAATAAAACATCAACTAACAAACAAACAATAAAACATCATCTAACAAACAAACAATAAAACATCTACTAATGAACAAACAATAAAACATTAACTAACAAACAATCAAGAAAATATCAACTAATAAACAAACAATAAAATATCAACTAACAAACAATCAAGAAAACATCAACTAACAAACAAACAAGAAAACATGAACTAACAAACAAACAATAAATCATCAACTAACAAACAATAAAACATCTACTAACAAACAAACAAGAATATATCAACTAATAAACAATCAAGAAAACATCAACTAACAAACAAACAATAAATCATCAACTAACAAACAAACAATAAAACATCTACTAACAAACAAACAATAAAACATCAACTAACAAACAAACAATAAAACATCAACTAACAAACAAACAATAAAACATCAACTAACAAACAAACAATAAATCATCAACTAACAAACAAACAATATAACCTCAACTAACAAACAACAAACAATAAAACATCAACTAACAAACAAACAATAAAACATCAACTAACAAACAAACAATAAATCATCAACTAACAAACAAACAATAAATCATCAACTAACGAACAAACAATAAAACATCAACTAACAAACAAACAATAAAACATCTACTAACAAACAAACAAGAATATATCAACTAACAAACAAACAATAAAACATCAACTAACAAACAAACAATAAAACATCAACTAACAAACAAACAATAAAACATCCACTAACAAACCAACAATAAAACATCAGCTAACAAACAAACAATAAAACATCAACTAACAAACAAACAAGAATATATCAACTAATAAACAATCAAGAAAACATCAACTAATAAACAAACAATAAAACATCAACTAACAAACAAACAAGAATATATCAACTAATAAACAATCAAGAAAACATCAACTAATAAACAAACAATAAAACATCAACTAATAAACAAACAATAAAACATCAACTAACAAACAAACAAGAATATATCAACTAATAAACAATCAAGAAAACATCAACTAATAAACAAACAATAAAACATCAACTCAGGCCTCTGTGCTGACCTAGATGTTTATTTTTAGTTTTCGTGTGAGAGAGGCAGACAAATACAGACTGGCACAATATGAATAACAACAACCCAAGACAATCAACGTGGAAAGTCATATAAAGTCACTACAGTTCCATACTTTAGCACGGCAGTTCTCAAACTGGGCGCCGCGGCACCCATAAGTGCCACAAGGATATGCCAGGGGTACCACGACAATAAAGAAGAATTTTTCCAAATCTGCTTGGGATCAGCGAAGACAGCAGTTTAAAACAGAAATATCATGAAGGAAGCCAAGAAGAGTTCTGGATGCAGGTGTATTCAGAAAACAATACTATTGACAAGACTGCAGGGCATTTTCAACGTACGCTTAAAAAAAAAAAAAAAACTGAAGCAAACTATCTGGGTCAAGTGATTTGAGGGTTACATTAACTAAACTTCCCATAAACAAAAAGGAAAATAAAAAATTCCTCCAAAGTTTCATTCATCATATTAAAGACAACTGACCATAACATATGCACTGTTGTTTCTTTACTTTACCTAAGTATTCCAACCGATTTATGGGTAGGTGTGCTAGGAATAAAAAAAAATGTTTTTGCCTGATAAGGGTGAAAACCGCTGCTTTAGCAAATATCATAAAAACTGATCAACTCTCATTACACAGAACAACAGAGGTGATGACAGTGAGACACCAGTAGTTATATATGTGCACATTATGTATTATGGTGCCAGGAACAGGAGCAGGAGCCGTGCACCCTGCCGCAGCCTGGTGCTGCCTGAAATAGTCTGATGCGTTTATATATATATATATATATATATATATATATATATATATATATATATATATATATACACACACACACACACACACACACACACACACACACACATAAGGGAAATATTTCGGACATGTTTCTATTTTAAGGAAAAAAACAGGCAGTTGTGAGGTCAAGGCGTCGTGCTAGTGTGTCAGCTGACAGCTGAGATGGTTTAGGGGTTATCGAGCAATAACTACTGGGATAATTATAGGAAAAGTGGCGGGTGTGGTATCTCGGGATTAGGTGCTGGTGGCTCATGGTTTTAGCGGTAGCTAGGCTGCGACATATCGGTGGTCATGTCATATGTGTACTTATGTTGTTAGCATCGGTTATTTGTACAATCAAGTGCCAAAGGTGGTGTTTGTGCCACGTGTGGTGTAGGTGCCGCGGGTGGTTCGGCGGTAAGCGTGGCGTTGTGTGGGTGCCGCACTGTCTTTCAGCGGGTAGCGCGGTTTGGTGTGGGTAGCGCTCACCCCTGAACCACCCCGCGGCATTTGATGTTGACAGGGACACAAACACACACACACACATATATGTGTAAGTGTGTGTGTGACACGACGCATCAGGCCAAAATAGGCAGCACCAGGCGGCGGAAGGCTACACGGCTCCTGCTCCCAGCCCTATGATACGTAATTGAGAAGGAGGATTGGAAAATAACGGATCCATCAGGTTTTAGACAGACAAGCATCAAAAGTAGCACCACTTGCAACAGTTTCAAACATACAGCGCCATAAATCTGCATAAATGCCCTATTGTCGCCCGTTAAGACAGAATCCGTGAGCAAATTAGTCAGCAAAATATGTGCACGACAATCTATGACGCAATGAAAAAAATGGGGAATATACAAATGATCTTTGTAAGAATTGGTTGGGTAACTATGTACAAATATCGAAAGACATCGTGAGATGCAACATGTAAACTAAATCAAAACATAATAAAAATACAAATTAACAATAGCGAAAAATAAATACGTGGAATTAAAACTGAAATAAAAAAAAATAAAAAATAAAAATACTAATTGCAAAAGAGATAAACTGTTGCTAAACTACATAAAAAGCAACTTGAGTCCATGTGAGGAAGAGGATTGGTAGATGATGCACATACGTCTCTGTTCTACTTCAAAGGGTAATTGCAGAGAGCAGCCCGCCAATGGACCAGGCTGACTATGCTCAGGATGGTCACAGTAGCTGTGAGACTAACAGAATCAAGCGATATCAAGAGCTGAGGTCGACCCAACTGTCAAAAATAGCCAGGAGAAATGAGTGGAGTGAGATAACAGCCTTATCTGTAGACCAGCGAGGATCAATAAACAAACTCGATCCATAGTACCTTCTAAAAGTCGTGCCCAAAGTTAAAAATTCTGTAACCCGGGAAAACTTTCAGCGTAAGTTGTTGAGATTTGGCATACAGTGCGTTAAAAAATTATGTACTTGTGAGAAATCTCTTCAAACTGCGTTTTACTCTCTAGCACCAGCCTCCCGCGAGTTACATGAACACAAGTTTTCCTTGTATGCGGGATAGACATCTAAAAAACCACCAGGCACCGCTGCACATTTGTGAAATTATTGTCAAACCATCCCCACGTGTGTGTCAATTATTGTATTTTCTAATTGTTAGGGGTACACACATTACTAGTGAAACAAAGATGAAAGAAATGTACCGCTAAAAAACAGCAGCACCTGTGCAATTGTAAAAAAAAAAATTTTAAATAAGCACATTGGAAAAGTAAGGCCTCATGCACAAATTCGTGTTGATCCGTTCCCAATTTTAGAGACAATTGTTACAGTTTGACGACAAGACTTTTGAAATACACTATAAAAGAATCACGCGATGACTGTGAAAAGGCAACGTGAACTAGACTGCACAAGTGACAAGAAAAACATATTGAAGTCACACAAGAGGAAAAGTAACAGAACTGGTCTCGTCAGTTGGCATATAGTGACTGCTGAACAGGAGAAACGGATCTAAGCAGTTATGGAATGAATAGTCTGGTGTGCTGTCAAAATGATATATTGATTAACCAACCAACCAACTAGCCAATCAACGAATCAATTAACGAACCAACTAGCCAATCAACCAACTAGCCAATCAACAAATCAACGAATCAACCAACGAACCAACTAGCCAATCAACCAACGAACCAACTAGCCAATCAACGATCGAACCAACTAGCCAATCAACCAACGAACCAACTAGCCAATCAACGATCGAACCAACTAGCCAATCAACCAACAAACCAACTAGCCAATCAACGAACGAACCAACTAGCCAATCAACCAACGAACCAACTAGCCAATCAACGAACGAACTAACAAACCAACTAGCCAATCAACGAATCAACCAACAAACCAACTAACTAATCAACGAATCAACTGTACCAAAGAAGCTTCACTATGCCGTCACTACTGGAGCGACTGAGTTCGTGCTACCTCAGCAGGCGGTTATACCAGGCCACATGGGAATCAGCCACTGCAAAGAGGTAGCTCCTCCTAACTTTATCAACCAGAAACGGCACAGCAGACGTTTCCATTTGTACCGCAGCCGTCGTGGCGCACTGGATGGAACATATCCTGCCGATCTTCTAGTTATAGGTTCGCATCCTTACTGAGCTGATTTGTAACAGTTGCCTAGGATGCCAGTTTGTAACAGTTGCCTAGGATGCCAGTTTGTAACAGTTGCCTAGGATGCCAGTTTGTAACAGTTGCCTAGGATGCCAGGCTGCCATACCTTACAACGGGCAACAGGAAGTGCCAGGACAAGAAACAAGCGACCACGACAGAACATTATCACCGACTGAGTATCGATTAGAGCAGCAGGATGTCCCGAAACACCTTTTAACGTGCAGATGTGATCTTGAACTCATCCAGAAGATGTACAAGGCACAACGTACAAACTCCGCCGAATCAAAAGATTCAAAATCTGTGTTTACTAAAATCATGAAAGGGACGAAAATTTTAGAGAAAACAAAAACACACACTTGGATAAAGCCTAGCCAACGACAAAATTTCATGCTCAAACAAGAAAAATATTTAAAAACGGTATACTCACACACACATTCTAAAATTATCTTCGAACACACACCGATAACAAACGAGATCCAAAACACACACACACACACACACACACACACACACAAACACACACAAATAACAAAAGAAAAGTAAGCAAAATCATAAAATGACCAAGAAATGAAATACGGTCACGTGTCATACGCAACATCGGGCAAGCAAACAACAATGCCCATACATAAAATCAAACAATGAATCCTACCTACAATCCTTTGTTAAAAGAAGTCAGGAAATGACTTGCTGTAGCCACGCAGAGACTAAACAGTGTGAAGTACCTATGGCATAGCACATGCAAACTTGAATAGTGAATGGGACAACACAATCTAAGCGGGCTGAGTGGTCTCGTGGTATGGTGGCCTCGAGTGCTTGAGGTCCCGGGTTCAAGCCCCTGTGAAGGATGGGATTGTTTCACGTAAACTTCTAATCATTTCCACTAGTTTGTGGGTAGTGAGATCGGACGCCCGTGTGTATTGTTGCGCACGTAAAAAAAATCCCTTGGCAGTTGGAAATCGAAAAGAGTAGCCTAACGGCGCAGAAAGGGCAACATTTTTAGTTTAAAATCTACTCAAAGTATTTCAGGATCCTCGCTGGTGTAACGGAGTTCGTTCACTGCGTTGAGATTCTTCGGACTCAGGCTTGAGTCAGAAATACAACGGAGCACTTATGGGTTACACCTGTGTGCCATGATCCGTCGAATAAACATGCAAGCGAGTTACCTTCTTGAGTTATGGATGTGACGCATAAAGTCTTATTCAATTGCTGAAGAGAAAATATCTGAACTTGTCAAAGTCAAGAGCTACTGAAATATTCTCAGAATACGATATCCTACATGACCTGAGCAACGAGGAGGATTGGCTCATAAACAACATCCTGCCCCGAAGGCTGGGCTATTTTGATCATATTACATATCAGGGTGGCCTGGAGAGAACCGGGATGGACGACACAATTTCCATGAAACGAGGCAGAGGCCGACCTTATTGAGTGTGGATGCAGACACTCACGATACATTGGCCACGAAAGCACAAAGGGCTGAAGAATTGGCTGGAATAACAGAATCTTTCAGCTGCCATGAAGAGAGCAACGTTTTGAAAGGACCTGCAAAATATATGTTTGTGATCAAATACACATGCCTGTCTGTTTGGTGGAGCCACCTCTCAGTCAAATAAATGTGCCTGTCTGTTTGGTGGAGCTATCTGTCAGTCAAGTAGACGTGCCTGTCTATTTCGCGAAGCCACCTCTCAGTCAAGTACATGTGCCGGTCTGTTTGGTGGAGCCACCTCTCAGTCGAATACATGTGCCTGTCTGTTTGATGGAGCCACCTCTCAGTCAAATTCACGTGCCTGTCTGTTTGGTGGAGCCACCTCTCAGTCAAGTAGACGTGCCTGTCTGTTACGCGAAGCCACCTCTCAGTCAAGTAGACGTGCCTGTCTGTTTCATGGAGCCACCTCTCAGTCAAGTTTCGGGGATACACATCTTTATTACATCTAGGGATGCGGCAGTCAAGTCTATGGACCATGACTCAAGTACAGGAAGGCAGATCAACAGCGTTTCGAGATAAGTAAATACAGTTTAGGCAGCTGAGTAAAGAATAGTTTAGTCATAACTGGAATTGTTCAACGAAGTAAAGACACGATGAGGTGAAAGTTGTAAAAACGCGCGATAAACCAATTATTTCAATTTTAAAAAAAATGGCCAAATGTTGACATCAGTTTGTTGTGTAGAGTATTGAGATAGTGAAATCAGTAGGACAAAATTTTGAATAATTCGATCAAGTAAATGAATAATTAAGTCACCCCAAGGAAAAACTCAGGATAATACACCAATCGTTCAGTCAACTAGTGGAATAAATAAATCACTTGTAGCAATCACACAGTCAGATATAGTAAAATGCTGAAATGTTTAAATCAGAATATGGATTAATTAGTAAATATAGGAATAACAGAGGCTAATTAGGAATAATTCATTTCAATATTTAAATGTTTTGGCAAAATTAAAAACTGTAGCTAAATTTTAAAAAAAAATATATGTTGAAAAATATCAGTCAAAAACATAAAAAACGCAGTCAAAAATAATATGTGAAATTATATTTTGGTTAATCTATTATCTTCCGGTCTCTATATGTAGCTTCACCTATCTATGTTTTTTAACCATCTCTCTATTAAAACGTCCAACCAATCAATAGGTCTTTTCGGCTATGTCATCAATCTTGTTTATATTTGCGTCTTCAGCCATATATATATTTATACATTCACGGTGTGACTGTGTGATAGTTTGTTTGTTTGTTTGTTTGTTTGTTTGTTTGTTTTTTTGAGTATCCAGAAGCCATGAGTTGTTAACCCTTTGGCTCGGTATTATGGATATCGCAACCTTTCGGCCTTGATTCCATTGTAAATACCGTAAATCTGGGAGAAAATGTGGCTTTTCTGCCTACCCCCTGGAGTGAACCCGGACCACAAGGAGTTCGTCACCCGGTCACCGCGCAATAAGGTTTAGCCAACTACGCTAGCAAGCCGGGCTGACTGTGTGATAGACTTGATGACCAGGTCAGGCCCACCCAGTGATGAGGTCAGAATGGTTCTGAAACTTCCTACTCCACTGACACACTGGCTGGAGTGAGGGCTATGCACAACCATGAAGACCTTCATTCGTTGAGAAACTTCTAGAGGGTTCACCCCTTCACTGATTCAAACACAGATACCAGAACGCTGCTCCTCTTTGGTGCGTGTCACCGGTAGAATGGACACGTTTAAACTGTCGTTACAACATCACCGTGTTCGTCTGCAGCATGATATCACGTGCTTAACACTCTTGACATCACTAACAACAATACTGACAGGCAAAAAAGATAATAGCATCATTATTGTAATTTTAGCACACTTTTAAGGCTTTCATTTGAAGCATGCTCATATATTATCCCCTGTCTTTATTTCATTCTTTTTGTTTCTCTGTATCTTTATCTGTCGCTATGCCTCGATGTATCTCCATGTATCTCTTTTCGTCTCTCTATCCATGTCTTCATCTACCTCTGCCTGCATCCTTCTATCATTCTCAAAAGGAATTCTGACCAGAAAACTAGAAACAGGAAAAGAAACAGGAAAACATAAAACTATGATAATGCTGTGCACGTCTCATCTAACAGCTGGCACGTGTAACAAATATACATCGTTAACAATAAACATGTAATAAATATTTATAAATTGGTAATAAATAGAAACTATATCTATTTACATTAGCAAATGAGAGGTTTATCCGGGCCACTCAGGGAGATTTCTGTGTGGGAATTTCGGAAGTCACTGAACAGTCATTTGTGGGGGAGAATTGATCTATAAGATGTGTGAAAGCTTATCGTTTATTAGCAGTCGCACTTTTGTGTGTGTCTGTGGGGGTGGGAGCGGGCTGGAGAAAACGCACGTGTGGGGGAGACAGTACGGATCTTCCTCGGAGACACCAACAGAGATGCTGACACAGAACTGACCATACAGTTGTGTGCAATTTTTCAGCATGTGTATATGTGTGTATATATATATATATATATATATATATATATATATATATATATATATATATATATATATATATATATATATATATATATATATATATATATACCTACATACATATATATATATACCTACATACATATATATACCTACATATATATATATATTTATATGTGTGTCTAGGTATATACATATATATGTGTGTAAGTGTTTGTTTATATATATATATATATATATATATATATATATATATATATATATATATATATATATATATATATATATATATATTAATCAAATGAATAAAAATAATTGTATGATAAACTGCAGCACTAGAGCATCTAGAGGTGGGGTGAATCAATGACCCGTGACAGGTGCGCCCACAGGCAATGAAGGTGGGTTCAAGTCCAGATGTAGTGTGTCAGCCTGTTTCTGTCCGAGAACAGGGATGTGGAAAAGGTGCAGTGCCGTTCTACCATCTGATCCTGGTGCAATGGTTTTCAATTTGGGGGCGCAAGAAAGTTTCAATGGCGCGTCAAACAATTCTGGTTCAGAATGCATCTGTACTTGTTTTAATGTGTAATACTAACAATGTTTACTCTTCCGTTTATTTATAAATAATATATGTTTACACTAAAGGTTAGCTGCGTATCCTTTACATGACGTTGCAGAACCAACCCCAACAGTCCCTGGCTGTTGTGTGGTTTTTCTAGACAAATTTAGGTCCAGTAGTTTGCCATTGCTTTCTGGACAGTCGGCTTTTCTTGATACCACTGTCGAAACGACGCAAGGCGCATGGCCCGCAGCTGGGATCAAACCCGGCATTCCGGCCTTACAAAGCGTTCGCATCGACTTAGCCACAGAGCCGACTTGTTTACACTATATATATATATATATATATATATATATATGAGTGACATACATTTACTTTTGCACCCCTCCCCCTCCCCCCACTCCCACGAAGTATGTCGTAAGAGGCAAAGTGAGGAGACTGCTCCCCCGTGTATCAATATCCAGCGCTAAAAGCCAATCAACTAGGAAAAGAGTTTAAAGAAAAAGAAAAAAGAATTCAAATTTGAAAGATCATATACATTTGTGTGGAATGTGTCTGGGTTCCAACTCCAAAATTTAGCAACAATTTAGTTTTCAGGATACTTCTCACTCCACCCGTGATGGTAATATATTCCTGCGTGCCGTGAAAGCCTTCGGTTCCATCTTTGATTCTGCTCTTGTACTTTGTGCTTGCAGTTCTTCTACTGACATTTACAAGCGTATCCTCTGAGATAAAGGCGCCTTTCGATCGTCTTTAGTCTGTCTTTAGGGCACAATAGACTGACAGCTTGGAAGTTCGAAGTTAGGGAATATACACATCACGTGTGGTGTGTTTGTGTGTGTGTGTCTTTTGGAAAGGGGGGTGGGGGTGGGGGCGAGCCTAAATTGGTCTCTACAAACGTCACCTTGGCCACCTAAAGAGCAGTATGTCTAACGGCACGCAAACAAAAACTGTCAACTGTTTGAGTTTGCTATACGTCTGTTTCCTGTGCAGTTAACTTTCTGATGTTCCCCCTGCTGCTTGTAACAGCGTGTTCCCATTATTTAAATCAGCAGTCATCCCATTATTCCGGCTACCTACGTCAGATATTGTGCGTCGTGAACTCCTACTTAATCACTAAAGAAAAACATCCGAGCCTTTAAACTGACATGCTGCAGAAGAATTAGAACATCACGAACCAAAACAGACAAGACAGAGCGACGTCGTGCGTGGTGTGAGCATCGAGAAGAACTGGCTCATAAACAGGATCCTGTCCCAAAGGCTGCGGTATTTTTGGTCACGTGAAACCTCAGGGTCGCCTGGAGTGAACGGTGAAGGAGGTTAGAGCTTCAGGAAAACGACGCAAAGGCAGACTTCCAAGAAGGTGGATATAAGACACTGAAGACGCACTGACACATAGGGTTAGAGAACTAGTTAGAGAAAAGAGCCCTTCAGGTTTACAGTGACAAGAGCGACGTTCTGCAAGGGACCCGGCGAATGATGATGACATCAGCTGTGTCATTTCAGTTTCACAAGGGACACTTCCCTTGCAAACATAAAAACCAGCACATGTACAAAGTTTATAATAGGAAATAATTTCAACTATCACAATAGTCAACAGAGGCGCCCTGAGGAAATCACAATCAGTTATCAGTCTTCACAGGCTCTCGTTGGTTTCTGAAGCCAATTTGTCGATCCATGCGCGGACAACCAGTCAATTCTGCTGACCCCAAACCGCTTCTGCAGCTAAAACAAAAATGGGGAAAACAATGTGAACAGCTATGTTGTTCCTGATTGGTCAGTGTGTCCCTCTGACAGCGGCCACGTGGCCAGTTTTTCTGTTGTGTCGATCCAATCAATAGACGAGATTCCTCTGTAGCCTGGCCCCTTTACTCGTCAGAACTTGGTCGCCTTGCCTCCTCCCGAAATTCAGGTTGCGGTACTCGCCTTCCTTGTCCTGTCGCCGACAAGAATGCCCTGCGTCCTGACCTCCTCCCAGTAAACCGGAAGGGTGATCTCATTACAAGGATTATGGGCCTGAGCGATTGCAAGGTCGTGACCTCAAAGTCAACTTTCGTTTTTTACCCTTAGGAGCACTCTAACGCAAACGACAAGTTGTGTCTTTATAGCATACATTACTCACTACTTAGTCATTCACAGATTCGCTCCTTGTAATATTGGGTGATCAGGGTAGACATTGAGAAGTCGTTTTAGTCTACGTCTTCTGCTTTGGGGTGCAGCCATCCTGTTGTTTCTTCTAGTCTCTTCTCTCCGACACTTGGGTGCAAACGCCCAGTTTAGCACACATCATACAATTGGATAACCCGTTGACAAGACCACAGGAGTTTTTAGTATTACAGTTTCTTCACAGAAATGTTCATTATAAAAAGATAGAGATTTGAGGGGGGGGGGGGCGATGTATGTTTATATTGTGAGAATCGTCACATAACGCTATAAAGCCGTCACATAAACTTATACAGACATCAGGTTTTCATATTATTGGGGTTAATCGCCGCAGTAACGTTTGACAAACAGTGTTGGTAACTTTCTCTTGCAGCGGTCAACAACTACACTGCATCTATCAGTGTATGAGTCATAAACAGGCTAGTGTCCTTGAGGTTTTCGATGGTGCCCTATAGTATCTCTTGCAGTCTGTTAATGGTGATAACTTGTAATGCAGCACACGTATATAGACATACAAACACTGCACCGTTCTAGGGTACGTTAACCTTTCACCAGCTTAGCTATTCGCCTCTCTCCTGTCCTGTCATTAACCGTCAATGGAGAACAGGGTCTCGGCCAAGGTTGCCATATCCTACAGCTCTATTCACATTTTCCACGTTTTTGTTTTTAAATTTCTATAACATTTCCGTGTGTATTTAGCCCAGCTTCATTTCTGTGACCCTGTGGGTGCTCTTGAAAGGACAGTCTAATAACACTATTATCAAGCTTATCTCATTGTGAATCCAATTAATTTTTGTATTCTTTTTCAATCTTTCTGCAGAAAACATATCAGGAGTCCCGTAGCCTCGACAAAAGCTAACATGGAGCGCTTCAGACGCACACAACAATACTGATTTGACATTAAGGTTGATATTCTAAATCTGGTATTAGCTAGTGACAAACCTGTCGCATAAACAGATACTGGAACCAACGCGCTGCACCTAAAGTTGCTGCCACAACTGTGTTTCATACACGGTGGTCATAAGTATGTAGAATAACTGATTGGTCACATAAAAATTGAGCCTCATAAGTTCGTCACACATTTTGCCTGCAGCATAAGTATCCTTCACAATTGTCAAGCATTATAAACATCCGTCACACAAATTTCTAGCACCCGAAGTTGGTCGCACACAGTTGTTGCATCAGAAATTCGTCGCACAAGTGTGTCGCATCAGCAGCTGGCCACTCAAATTTATTGCATCATGTGTTTGTAACACAATTTTGAAACGTTGGATATATCCATCATACAACAGTGTAGTGTCACAATAATTGGTCACGCAAACATGTTGCACTAAAAGCTGGTCACAAAAAGTTGTCACATCACTTAGAACTAAAAACGAGACGGATTCCCAATATGTGGCTGACTGTGTGAGACTGAGGGCTGAGTGCGAGGGCCGGAGCGGTGGTCCTTACCACTTATGTGATCTGTTGAAGAAATAAGTATGTACGTTAGATAAGTAATAGTTTTTCGAACACTTTGACTGAACAGTTATAAACTTAAGTCATGTTTTTTCAATTATAAAGTCATTTCTTCTTCCTCTTCTTCTTCTTCTTCTTCTTCTTCTTCTTCTTCTTCTTCTTCTTCTTCTTCTTCTTCTTCTTCTTCTTCTTCTTCTTCTTCTTCTTCTTCTTCTTCTTCTTCTTCTTCTTCTTCTTCTTCTATTCCCTTTTCTTCTTCTTCTTCTTCTTCTTCTTCTTCTTCTTCTTCTTCTTCTTCTTCTTCTTCTTCTTCTTCTTCTTCTTCTTCTTCTTCTTCTTCTTCTTCTTTTTCTTCTTCTTCTTTTTTCTTTTCTTCTTCTTCTTCTTCTTTTTCCGTTTCTTCTTCTTCTTTTTCTTCTCCTTCTTCTTCTTCTTCTTCTTCTTCTTCTTCTTCTTCTTCTTCTTCTTCTTCTTCTTCTTCTTCTTCTTCTTCTTCTTCTTCTTCTTCTTCTTTGTCATCTTCTTCTTCTTCTTACCAGTCACTACCACAGTCATTACCACAGTCATTACCACAGTCACTACCACAGTCACTACCACAGTCATTACCACAGTCATTAATAAAGTCATTAATACAGTCATTACCAGTATTTATTACAGTCATCATCCAGTCATTACCACAGTCATTATCACAGTCATTACCAAAGTCATTAACACAGTCATTACTAGTCATAATCATAGTCATTATCCTGTCATTATCACAGTCATTACCATAGTCATTACCACAGTAATTATCACAGTCATTATCACAGGCATGACCAAAGTCATTATGACAGTCATTATCACAGTCATTACCACAGTCATTACCACAGTCATTACAAACAGTCAATATAAAGAGTCAAATCAGTTGAAACCTAAAGTCAACGGCGGGTACTGGACAGAACACAGCTAGACAACATGTCTATAGCCTCACTAGTTTGTCTTTTGTGTGGGATACACAAAAAACATACATTTCTACAAGGAGATAAAGGAGATCGGCTTGATGTCGATCACACGAACTTCTTTAGAAATGATGGGACTAGTCACAGGGGGCGATGGACTTTGGGGGCCTAGGCTCTTAGGCCCCACACCTAGACAATCTGTAATTGCCCAAGAGGCTAATTAATTAACCAGACACAAAAGTTCTCTGCTTAAATAGTTCCTTATTTATATTTGTTCATCAATTTCACACATTATATAATTGTGACCTGGATTCCTGTGCCCCATTGTGGGTGGGTGGGCGGCGGGTGAGGGGGAATTATAAACTTCTCTCTCCCCCCCCCCCCTCGCCCCCCCCCCCCCCACCGCTAAGGCAGGGCGCAAGGGACGAATTTTTATGGGTGTTTGTTCTGAAGTCGGAGTGCATCTACCTCATATGAAGCAACAGTCTGCATACAAATAAGCCAGATCTAAGAAATAAAATTGAATGTGCAGGCAAAGCTCAAGTTCTAGATAATTGTATCATCTATTTTTATGCACATAAACAAGGCTTACACCCCTTGAGGGCTCCTATCAGTTTCTCTGTGTCCGCGTCTCTTAAAGGTACCATATACACAATTAAACTTACACCCCCCCCCCCACCCACGATGTGAACATAGGCCCTCTATCTGACTTACAGCTGGTTTCGAATCCGCGGCCTTAACAACACAATAAGGTTGTGCTGCAGGAACAAGTGCATTACCTCGAAGGAACAGACAGACGCCCACACTCGTTTGTTACTACTGGCCAGGTCAATCGTGGACCTGATAGCAGAACTGGACAACTCACCCAATCAGGACAGACAAAGGTAGTCCTTGACATCAGCCTTGGGGCCGGCAGTGTCCGGCTTTCGCCTGTTCCAGGCCTCCTGTATGAGGTTGGCTGACCGGTTCCCTTTGTCGTCGTATTCCCTTCCCAACATTTCATAGAACATTGTATCCATTTGTGTACGGCGGTTATGTGGCACAGAGCTTAGTGAACGCTTTTAACAATTCCGTGATCCTCCAGTAGCGGGTTTGAATTTACGCAGTCAACAGTTGAACGCATTATCACAATTAATGTGAAGTTAAAGACAGGTAAAGACTTTATACACAAGGGAGCTGATTGGTCGCAGATTACGAGGCAGACCACGAAGACGATGGATAATGTCCAGGCTGACCTACAAACATGTGGTGTCACCAACTGAAGCGAGAAGGCCAATCAGAGAGATGAGTGTAAGCGAGTGATATCTGCAGCAATGAACCTCAAGGGCTCGGAATGCTGAAGAAGAAGACAACGACGACGAAGAAGAAGAAGAAGAAGAAGAAGAAGAAGAAGAAGAAGAAGAAGAAGAAGAAGAAGAAAAATAAAATAAAAATAATAATAATAATAATAATAATAATAATAATAATAATAATAATAATAATAAGAAGAAGAAGAAGAAGAAGAAAAATAAAATAAAAATAATAATAATAAGAAGAAGAAGAAAAAGAAGAAGAAGAAGAAGAAGAAGAAGAAGAAGAAGGAGGAGAAGAAGAAGAAGAAGAAGAAGGAGAAGAAGAAGAAGAAGAAAATAAAAATAATAATAATAATAATAATAATAATAATAATAATAATAATAATAATAATAATAATAAGAAGAAGAAGAAGAAGAAGAAGAAGAAGAAGAAGAAGAAGAAGAAGAAGAAGAAGAAGAAGAAGAAGAAGAAGAAGAAGAAGAAGAAGAAGAAGAAGAAAAAGAAGAAGAAAAAGAAGAAGATTAAGAAGAAGAAGAAAAATAAAATAAAAATAAAATAATAATAATAATAATAATAATAATAATAATAATAAGAAGAAGAAGAAGAAGAAGAAGAAGATGATGAAGAAGAAGAAGAAGAAGAAGAAGAAGAAGAAGAAGAAGAAGAAGAAGAAGAAGAAGAAGAAGAAGAAGAAGAAGAAGAAGAAGAAAAAGAAGAAGAAAAAGAAGAAGAAGGGCTTAATTAAAAAAGAAAGTTCTCTCGGCTTGTGGACAGCAGGGCGAGAGTGGATGACAAAAGTGCCTCATGGCTCACTTTTCACAGAGGCAGATGTGAGTACACAGCTTCCCCGTGTGGGTTGCAGGGCCCTATTATAGTTAAAACAAGAATAGACCGACTGTCTACCCAAAAGCATGTCGTAAGAGTTGACTAATTGGGAGCTTCCTTTAAAGTCGGAGTGCATCTGCCTGAGAGGCAAAGAACCAGCAGTCTGCATTCAAATAATTCAGAATTGAAAAACGGATGCAGACGCAACACTCAGGTTCTGGGTTAGGACTGCAGTCCAAAAGTGGATGAACAACCAGAACTTTCCACTACAGTTTACAGCTGGTGAACACGAAGAAGAAGTAGTACACAACTCATTGCGGAGACGGCACACTTTTTTCATTGTTACGACGTTGAGCAGTCGTAAAAGCCGTGCCGGTGGCAAAAACTATCCCTAGCTCTGCCGGGATTTGAACTAGGATTACAGTATTGGCACCAGATTCACTACCACTGTACCACTGAGGTTACTCACAAAATGTATCCGGCCATTTTTTTCTTAGCTGGACGAAAGCCGGCTCTTGTTGCAGAAGCCGGTGTAAGATCTAAGCAACAAACAACAGGAACTGAACCCGAATACACTGCACTGCAGACCCCGCCTCTTCTCAGCTCACACACACGACCAGATTTAAACATAGGAATAACACACGGAGACCCGGAGTTTCTATTCTAGTACACATGTAGATCTGAAAGAATGAGCACAAGCATGTCA
Source organism: Candidula unifasciata (assembly GCA_905116865.2). NCBI lineage: Eukaryota > Metazoa > Mollusca > Gastropoda > Stylommatophora > Geomitridae > Candidula > Candidula unifasciata. The sequence continues at coordinate 463,833 of CAJHNH020001202.1, forward strand.
CACAAACGACGACTCAGCACATCTGCCCGCCCAAACACCGCAGACATTATAAACATCATCGATTTTTGCCAAACCGCCGATCGACCGTCGGAGGCGCCGCCACGCCCACTCTGCTCTCCAACTTCGTTCGTGTGCCGTCGCTTCAACTTCAAACTCAACATTCTCCAGACAGGACGATGCGGGAAGCAGATGACTGTAGCATTGGAATCTAATGCATGTCGTAACAGGCCACTAAGGAGCGTTGATTTAATGCCGGTGACCTCCCTGGATAAAACTAGCGGCCAAATATGACCAATGGGAAACTGGTTTACAAACGACTTGGCTATGAGCACTATGTCCCACTGGCAACTGAAAGGACAGACAAGTGGTAGTTCCATATTCTACATAACTAGGCTACCACCCAAGACTTAATGAAATATGTTGTATCATACTCAACAATTTGTTACTGACAAGTTCTCGTCTTTCCAGCGACGGTGTTAAATAGTGATACAGCAGAACTATTCAACTGGCGGCCCACAGACGACTGCGGGCCGCAGAAGCCTAACAAGCAGTCCGCGAATCACTGGTAATTTTACTGAAAAGAAATGTCACTGCTGGGAGTGGGGCCTGTGACGTTCCTCGTTTTCAACATTCTGACTCTTTACATCTCTGCTTTGGTCCTCTACTTCTTATTGTAATTGTTTGTCTTCTTCTTCATCATCTTCTTCTTCTCCATCTTCTTCTTTGTCTTCTTCTTCTCCTGCTCATCATCATCATCATCATCATCCTCTTCCCCCTCTTCCTCTATCGTCACATCCTCTTTTACAGCTTCGAGTACAGAGGTCAATTGACAGTTCTGATTTTCGCTCTTCTGCGAGCCTCGAACGTCCACCTTGGACAGATAATAATGAGCCGGTGTTATCGTCTTTCTATGAAACCGTGTTGTCTTCTTGCTTGTGTCGCTCCTCATCGCCTGCCATCAACGTGCCTCCCCTCCCCCCTCCCGCCCAACCAGTATGGTTTTCATAAGTGTGTTGTCATCCTAAGTGGCCAAAAAGTGTAATCCCCCCCCCTCCCCCCCCCCGTCTTCAACAACTTTCTTTTTAAACCCAGTGTTTTCATAACTTCTGTATTTGATAGTTTTTGTTTCCATGAAATACGACATTTTCTTCTGAAAATCCACAACTTTCTAGACGCAGTCAGTCTAACTGGTTGTTTACAATCCAGGTTTCTGCACCATACAGCAAGACGGAAGGGAAGAGGGGGGGGGGGGAATAACACATGGCAATTAGTATTGTCAGGTCCAGGTAAAAGCCAAAAGTCCGAGCGGACGATTAACCGGGACCTTCGCCGCAATTCACAGCCGGTGAACGAAGAAAAAGAAGAAGAAGAAGTATTGTTACTGTGCTATTTATCAAACAACGATAAACACAAGTTTAAAAGATAAAATCCACGCGGTTAATGAGGTGGCGGCCAGTGTTCCGACTGTTGCCGGATTGAAGTCACACTGGCGCAGACAAACCTGGCGGGTGCCACGCCCCTTAGCCCTGGCTATTGACACGGACACAAACTGCCAAACAAGCGCTGACGTGTGTGTTTACACCCGCACCTGTGCCTGGGTGCCGCAACAACCACGGTCGTAACAGTCTTAACAACAGATGCCACGATGTGTCTGGGGTACAAAGCCTATATTCTTTAACACTCTCTTCTTCTTCTTCTTCTTCTTCTTCTTCTTCTTCTTCTTCTTCTTCTTCTTCTTCTTCTTCTTCTTCTTCTTCTTCTTCTTCTCCTTCTTCTTCTTCTTCTTCTTCTTCTTCTTCTTCTTCTTCTTCTTCTTCTTCTTCTTCTTCTTCTTCGTCTTCTTATTTTCTTCTTCTTCTTCTTCTTCTTCTTCTTCTTCTTCTTCTTCTTCTTCTTCTTCTTCTTCTTCTTCTTCTTCTTCTTCTTCTTCTTCTTCTTCTTCTTCTCCTTCTTCTTCTTCTTCTTCTTCTTCTTCGTCTTCTTAATCTTTTTCTTCTTCTTCTTCTTCTTCTTCTTCTTCTTCTTCTTCTTCTTCTTCTTCTTCTTCTTCTTCTTCTTCTTCTTCTTCTTCTTCTTCTTCTTCTTCTTCTTCGTCTTCTTATTTTCTTCTTAATCTTCTTCTTCTTCTTCTTCTTCTTCTTCTTCTTCTTCTTCTTCTTCTTCTTCTTCTTCTTCTTCTTCTTCTTCTTCTTCTTCTTCTTCTTCTTCTTCTTCTTCTCCTTCTTCTTCTTCTTCTTCTTCTTCGTCTTCTTAATCTTTTTCTTCTTCTTCTTCTTCTTCTTCTTCTTCTTCTTCTTCTTCTTCTTCTTCTTCTTCTTCTTCTTCTTCTTCTTCTTCTTCTTCTTCTTCTTCTTCTTCTTCTTCTTCTTCTTCTTCTTCTTCGTCTTCTTATTTTCTTCTTAATCTTCTTCTTCTTCTTCTTCTTCTTCTTCTTCTTCTTCTTCTTCTTCTTCTTCTTCTTCTTCTTCTTCTTCTTCTTCTTCTTCTTCTTCTTCTTCTTCTCCTCCTTCTTCTCCTTCTTCTTCTTCTTCTTCTTCTTCTTTTTCTTCTTCTCTAGCCCTGCACTGAATTTCAGCCCTAGGCTGTGAAAAGGAATCAGGTATGAGCCTTGGTAGGTGCTATGGAAACGCTGGTATTTAAAGCCTAAGATATTCTATCTATCCATGGCTTGCGTGGTCGGCCTCTGGTTCTGCTTCCATTATGTCTTTCTGTGCTATCTACGGTGCACTATTTGGATGTAGTTCAGTCATTAATGCTCAGTGGTAATTGTCCATAAGCATCAGTGTGATTTATCTTCTTTTTGCTTTTTTGAGCAAGATTTCATCTACTGCCAGCTTGCTAGGCCTACCGCACATTAGGAGAGTATTTAGCCAGAAGGTCCTCATCCCGCCTGGCCAGCCAGAGCTCCGTTAGCCTGACACCTCGCGGCTACAGTCTTCGCGTGCCAAGCGGTATGGTTCCAAAGTGTCCGGAGCTGACCCGGCTCTGTGACCTAGACTAGTAGTAAAAAAAAAGTAAAGATCCCTTTTCACGCCTTTTGGCGCATCGGGCCCATATTTTTACAGACCATCAGCACTTTGTGGGTAATTTGATCAACATTACGCCGGCTGTCTTTACTTTCCCCGGACAGCCCATCCTGGTACCCATTTTAGAGACAGTTGATCAGAGACAGTCAATCAGAGACAGTTAATCAGAGACAGTCAATCAGAGACAGTTAATCAGAGACAGTCAATCAGAGACAAACAGTCAAAAAGGTAAAAGAACAACAGATAAAGACGTACATCCAGGAAAAGACGATCATATAGACAGACAGACAGACAGACAGACAGACAGACAGACAGACAGACAGACAGACAGACAGACAGACAGACAGACAGACAGACAGACAGACAGACAGACAGACAGACAGACAGACAGACAGACAGACAGACAGACAGACAGACAGACAGACAGACAGACAGACAGACAGACAGACAGACAGACAGACAGACAGACAGACAGACAGACAGACAGACAGACAGACAGACGGACGGACGGACGGACAGACAGACGGATACACACAACTGCGGCTAAACCTCCATCTAGACCAAGTTCAGGCGTACACAGATCGCAGACCCATCTCACAGTGAGATGCCAGACTACAGAATCGCTGCGGAAGTTGCCGAAGAGCGGGGCGGAAGTTGCCGAAGAGCGGGTCACGGCTACGACACACCGACCAGATCGACACATTGATCTACCTACCTGCTGCCCGCGACAGGCGTCACGCGTTTCTGCACGCGCAGCAATTCGACTTTTGCTGCGCATGCAAAAACTGCACGTCCATGAGTGATCACACAAGTGAATGTGAAACAATGTTGGCGCTGAGTGATCTCAAAAGTGAATGTAGAACAATGTTTGTGGTGAGTGATCACACAAGTGAGTGGGGAACCATTTTGGCGGTGAGTGATCACACAAATAGGTGTAGTCCAACGTAGGCGGTGAGTGATCACACAAATAGGTGTAGTCCAACGTTGGCAGTGAGTGATCACACAAATAGGTGTAGTCCAACGTTGGCAGTGAGTGATTACACACATAGGTGTAGTCAAACGTTGGCAGTGAGTGATCACACAAATAGGTGTAGTCAAACGTTGGCAGTGAGTGATCACACAAATAGGTGTAGTCCAAAGTTGGCAGTGAGTGATCACACAAATAGGTGTAGTCAATCACACAAATAGGTGTAGTCAAACGTTGGCAGTGAGTGATCACACACATAGGTGTAGTCCAACGTTGGCGGTGAGTGATCACACACATAGGTGTAGTCCAACGTTGGCAGTGAGTGATCACACAAATAGGTGTAGTCAAACGTTGGCAGTGAGTGATCACACAAATAGGTGTAGTCCAACGTTGGCAGTGAGTGATCACACAAATAGGTGTAGTCAAACGTTGGCAGTGAGTGATCACACAAATAGGTGTAGTCAAACGTTGGCAGTGAGTGATCACACACATAGGTGTAGTCCAACGTTGGCAGTGAGTGATCACACAAATAGGTGTAGTCAAACGTTGGCAGTGAGTGATCACACAAATAGGTGTAGTCCAACGTTGGCAGTGAGTGATCACACAAATAGGTGTAGTCAATCACACAAATAGGTGTAGTCCAACGTTGGCAGTGAGTGATCACACAAGCGGGTGTGGAATAATATTGGATGTCTGAACCACTCCACAGAAACAGTTTAATCAACGCAGTTATCAATTTTCATTGATCTCCAGCAAATGCATCATAACATCAAAAAAACGTGAACCAACAGAGATTCCCTGTTGTCCTCAGCTGTTAGCCGGGGTCACACAGAGATGTCCCTACACTGGCCGGGGTCTCACAGAGATGTCCCAACAATGGCTGGGGTCTCACAGAGATGTCCCAAAAATGGCTGGGGTCTCACAGAGATGTCCCAACACTGGCTGGGGTCTCACAGAGATGTCCCAACAAGGGCTGGGGTCTCACAGAGATGTCCCAACAATGGCTGGGGTCTCACAGAGATGTCCCAACAATGGCTGGGGTCCCACAGAGATGTCCCAACGCTGGCTGGGGTCTCACAGAGATGTCCCAACAATGGCCTGGCTCAGCAGCTACACAAACAAGACGATGGCTGTGTATTCGGTACATCGTTAGGAGAATCGCTAAAGAGGTAATGAAATGGGGAACAAATGGATTGAGGAAAAAGGACATTCAATGCAACTCCTAAGACGAACGTTGTTGAGGCAGGTCAAAGGTTCTGGCTGCAATCTAGTAATAAAATTGAAGGATCGCTTTAGAACGGAAAGGAGGACTAGATTTCTTCTTCTTCTTCTTCTTCTTCTTCTTCTTCTTCTTCTTCTTCTTCTTCTTCTTCTTCTTCTTCTTCTTCTTCTTCTTCTTCTTCTTCTTCTTCTTCTTCTTCTTCTTCTTCTTTTTCTTCTTCTTCTTTTTCTTCTATTTCTTTTTCTTCTATTTCTTCTATTTCTTCTTCTTCTTCTTCTTCTTCTTCTTCTTCTTCTTCTTCTTCTTCTTCTTCTTCTTCTTCTTCTTCTTCTTCTTCTTCTTCTTCTTCTTCTTCTTCTTCTTTTTCTTCTTTTTCTTCTTTTCTTCTATTTCTTCTTTTTCTTCTTTCTTCTTCTTCTTCTTCTTCTTCTTCTTCTTCTCTTCTTCTTCTTCTTCTTCTTCTTCTTCTTCTTCTTCTTCTTCTTCTTCTTCTTCTTCTTCTTCTTCTTCTTCTTCTTCTATTTCTTCTTCTTCTATTTCTTCACCTTCTATTTCTTCTTCTTCTATTTCTTCTTCTTCTATTTCTTCTTCTTCTATTTCTTCTTCTTCTATTTCATCTTCTTCTATTTCATCTTCTTCTATTTCTTTTTCTTCTATTTCTTCTTATTCTATTTCTTCTTCTTCTCTTCTCTTCTTCTTCTTCTTTTCTTCTTCTTCTATTTCTTCTTCTTCTATTTCTTCTTCTTCTATTTCTTCTTCTTCTATTTCTTCTTCTTCTATTTCTTCTTCTTCTATTTCTTCTTCTTCTATTTCTTCTTCTTCTATTTCTTCTTCTTCTATTTCTTCTTCTTCTTCTATTTCTTCTTCTTCTTCTATTTCTTCTTCTTCTATTTCTTCTTCTTCTTCTTCTTCTTCTTCTTCTTCTTCTTCTTCTTCTTCTTCTCTTCTTCTTC
>CAJHNH020001202.1:475000-477500 GCA_905116865.2 Candidula unifasciata
GTGGCCTCAGACTTAAAAAAGTTCGCATTAGCTGGAAACCTCATGTACGGATCAATAGGAATTTTTGCCCGTGGTCTTGGATTTCCAATGTTCTTATGATATTATAATATACAATTACAAGTGTGCTAAGGTTTTCTTAAAGCGGTGAATTTTTTTGATCTCGTTTAGGACTAATCATTTTTACACCCCTAAAAAAAAAAAAAAAAATAGAATTTACAGTAACTGATACAAAATATTTATTTTTAATCATTAAAAAAAAGTGATTTTTTTTTAAGGAAATCATTTTATATGTGCAGTAATGCGTGATTATTATTTTGATAGCCTATCCTGCATACAGTGAAACACTGTGTTCGGATAACTGACATGTGGTTAATGCAGGAGATTAATCACATGAGAGTGAGTCTATGAGCTGAGCTGCTTACGTGAATGATATTATGTCAGTACATGACGTATCCAATTTACTATTTAAAATAAGTGCACCTTGCATGGATTACTCCTACAACATGTGGAATTTGATGTTTTGGAAACATCACATTACTCCATGAACTGTAAACATTCTAGGTGTTTGCTTTGCACTGGGGAGGACAAGAACAAGCAGGTGGCTGAAGTGGGGACAGTTTGGTGTGACTTGGCTGAAGACCTATGCTCCGTCGGTGTTTATGGACATAACTAGCAGCAGTAGCAGCAACAGTGTAGTAGTAATGGTGGTAGTATTAGCAGTAGCGGCAGCAGCAGTCGTCATGATGGTACGGAGGGGGGGGGGAGGAGTGTGTGTGTTGAGGGGGAGGGGCTGGGGGAGCGGTGGGGGGGGGGGGGGAGCGGGGCGGGGGCGGTGGGGGGGTCATATTCAGGCCCGCCGCTTCACAGAAACATTTGTGGTACGTAGAACCCCTCCTCCCCACAATACACACAATACTGTCCTAGGGGAAGGAAAAGAACACGAAGCCTTGTTTAACTGCGCAATAATGATAAAAGCAATAATAATTAGTACTAATATTGTGTAATTAAACGGCACTTAAACCCTTTGAACTAATACATCCAGCCTCTATAAAAATTACTGGACGGGGTCTCTGTGGGGTTAGACCCTTGTTTAACTGCGTAATAAAAATAATTATGATTAATGGCGCAATCAAAGTAATAACTGTAATCAAAATCATGTGCTGATTGAAAAAAAAGTATATGTAAAATAATATTAAACGTGTAAACACATGCATAACACAGGGAAGGGCGATATATTTGGGAGTGGGTGGAGGGGGGGGGGGGGGGGGGGTGGGGGTATGCTTCTTTAATCCAAACCCTACAGAATTTTGGACCCCTGATGTTTGAGTTCCTTAGTTCCGGCAGCAACAGTAGTCATGGCCATGGTAGTTCTAGTGAAGGTCATCATGGTAGTTCTAGTGAAGGTCATCATGGTAGTTCTAGTGAAGGTCATCATGGTAGTTCTAGTGAAGGTCATCATGGTAGTTCTAGTGAAGGTCATCATGGAGGTAGTGACGGGTGTAGCACTTATAGAAGTTTGGGTAGTGAAGGGTGTAACACTTATAGAAGTTTGGGTAGTGAAGGGTGTAGCACTTATAGAAGTTTGGGTAGTGACGGGTGTAGCACTTATAGAAGTTTGGGTAGTGACGGGTGTAACACTTATAGAAGTTTGGGTAGTGACGGGTGTAGCACTTATAGAAGTTTGGGTAGTGACGGGTGTAGCACTTATAGAAGTTTCGGTAGTGAAGGGTGTAGCACTTATAGAAGTTTGGGTAGTGACGGGTGTAGCACTTATAGAAGTTTGGGTAGTGACGGGTGTAGCACTTATAGAAGTTTGGGTAGTGACGGGTGTAGCACTTATAGAAGTTTGGGTAGTGAAGGGTGTAGCACTTATAGAAGTTTGGGTAGTGACGGGTGTAGCACTTATAGAAGTTTGGGTAGTGAAGGGTGTAGCACTTATAGAAGCTTGAGTAGTGAAGGGTGTAGCACTTATAGAAGTTTGGGTAGTGAAGGGTGTAGCACTTATAGAAGTTTGGGTAGTGAGGGGTGTAGCACTTATAGAAGTTTGGGTAGTGACGGGTGTAGCACTTATAGAAGTTTGGGTAGTGAAGGGTGTAGCACTTAATAGAAGTTTGGGTAGTGAAGGGTGTAGCACTTAATAGAAGTTTGGGTAGTGAAGGGTGTAGCACTTATAGAAGTTTCAGTAGTGACGGGTGTAGCACTTATAGAAGTTTGGGTAGTGACGGGTGTAGCACTTATAGAAGTTTGGGTAGTGACGGGTGTAGCACTTATAGAAGTTTGGGTAGTGAAGGGTGTAGCACTTAATAGAAGTTTGGGTAGTGAAGGGTGTAGCACTTAATAGAAGTTTGGGTAGTGAAGGGTGTAGCACTTATAGAAGTTTGAGTAGTGAAGGGTGTAGCACTTATAGAAGTTTGGGTAGTGAAGGGTGTAGCACTTATAGAAGTTTGGGTAGTGACGGGTGTAGCACTTATAGAAGTTTGGGTAGTGACGGGTGTAGCAC